>CAMTDV010000028.1:77366035-77421752 GCA_947069175.1 Scalesia atractyloides
TCAAAGATTTATGACATAGCTAATATACAACCCACGCATATGACTCCATGATTAATATTTGTTTTCCACACGTAGCGTCTACCATTTCCATCTTTATGCGTGTTTATATTTTATATTTAATACATTAGGTTTGTACTTTTGCATAGATATGAGTTATACATGTCTAGTGAAGCAAAAGGAGCCTTACGGACACCTTACGGAGTACCGAGACGGAACTAAAATTATACGGGCATGAGAAAGAATCAATGGGCGAATCCCGCCGTGAGTTAATTTCTTGTTTTGACCCGTTTGATCATACTAAACATTTCCAACTATAAATAATCTACCATTCACCCAAAACAATCCTACTTGTGTTCATTCCATTATGATTTACTTATATAGTTGGTGATTCCCATTCTTTTCACAATTCAAACTCATTATGTAAAAATATTAATAATCATTTGGTTCGGAAATCACTTACCTCGAATGCTGGTTTCGTACGTGCTTCCTCATATTCTTTCCGTTAGCCTTCCATGCTTTCCCCCACCTTGACATGATCCTATACTTTCATGTCATCATGATTACCACATCATTAGTATAAACACACATTCTAATATTGCATTCATTTCACATTCATATCCTACATTAACCTTTACTCATCAAATTCCAACAACACAATATATAAGCTAGAAGTCGCATCTTTTCATTTCACATATCATACAATGACTACACTTTCACCCCTTGATCCCAACTACACAATCAACTAAGTGCATAAGGTGTGCCATATCTTCAAGCATAGAGTACAAGCTCCTAAAGCACGCTCCTACAACATCATACTAACAATCAATTTGTTCCACATGATTTCTATCTAAAACCACCTTTCATATTAGTTTGCTAACAATTATATCATTATCTTCTTCTATACTTATTTACCCACAATTTGCATACAATTTTCACATATTGTTGTCGTTTAACATTTTATCAAATAAATATATCATTATCTTTTTCTATAATGTACAAGTAATCTATGCACATTCTTCATATTTTCTAACATGGATGATTATAATCAATCAATTTCACATAAACTTCACCCCACATCAGTTATCTAACAATACTTCATAATATACAAGTTCATATATCAACATTAATCCTATTTGCACCTACATGATCATCATATTCCTACTAAAAGTGGGTTTTCACTTTTAATCATCAAGATGAACGAATTTAAGCATAATTCTCGTTCTCTAAGTTGATTCTAACTCATAACCATACTATTTTCACATAAACTAATGGATTAATTGCAACCCATTTTCTACAAAAATCACCATGATATTTGACTTAGCTCATGTTAAAAAGCATAGATGATTACTTTTTAAGGCTCATGCGTAAGATTGGCACGGATTTCACCCTTCAATTTGTTAGATTTGCATTTAGATTATGAAGAACTTGTTCTTCCTTCCTTCTCTCTCTTTAGTCCACGCACAGACACACACATATACATGAAATTCTACATTTTGCCTTCTTATATTCTAACTTTCTCATATGCCATATTCAGCCCCTCATGTTTAATCTAGTATTTAATTTGATCAATACCTCTTATCTTTGTTAGAAGACATATGTATAGGTATTTTAACTAGGTTAGTTAAAATCAACCAACGAGCTCCATATTAAACGCTAGGATTTATTAACATGTTAGCTATTGGCCATGATTTGTAATATAATATCATTTGTACATGTTACGGTATTAACAAAAACTAAAATATTAACATGTATACAATTTGGGGTCTTACATTAAAGTTAGATAAGATGAGGTGGGTTTGGTCTCCTGGGCCCGTTATTTTAATATTTTTATCATTATTAGTTTTAGATTTATTTATTTTAGTTAAATTGCTATTTAAAAAAAACAAATTTACCCCACTATTAACAGACTAGGTAACGAATGTTAGAACCAGATAACTAGTATTAAGACTTGAAACATTAAGGATGTAAGATGTTATGGGTGTGGTGAACATATTAAGTGAGGCAAACCTCAGGGAAGAAAACAACTCTACTCTTTGAAAATACTCAAAATCACATCAAAACCCATTTTTTATAAATGATGATATTAAATTTGTCGGCTGATGTCAAATTTTTAAACCTAAAACTGACAAAGTACATTGAAATTACCACAAATATATAAGTGAATTGATGACATATTATGATTAAAGCTTTTTATGAAAAATAAAATTATATAAAACGATAGCTATATGACACAAGATTCTTAGTACTACAAATGTAATACATCCCCTTCCACCTCAGCATACTCATCAACCTCAATTTTGTCATTCACCACCTCATCAAAGTTGGCTACGAGGGCTGCTTGGCTGGTTGTCCCTTTGTGTACTCATTTGACATGTGGTGACAACATTGATAACACTTCACTCCACTTGGCCATATGATTAATGCTAAATCAGGCCTGGGCAATTGGACTAGTGCTAGTCATGCTCACACCCTATCAAGGCTTGAGACAATGGAATTCGGGTTCGAGAGTCGAACAAACTGCCTATACGTCTGGCTTGATTAGCTTTTTTCATAATCTTATTGGCTATCTAACTCCAAACAAGTCAAAATAAATTTATGTTTTAAGTCGGGCCCTTATGTCATATATACACAATACATCAAATAATTAATCAATTTAAGAATAAAACATGATATTGGGGATTTAGTAAAATGCAAACTTGACACATATGCAAAGTTAGGGACAAGAACTATCACATGATATGTCTTTTTGGTTCAAGAAACATGCCATGCCCTACCATCTTTAAATCGCACACGAAGTAATTCGGATTCAGGGTTGTTAAATTTTGATTGAAACATGCCACCAACTAATAATGGATTTAAGCACTTGAATCTAACCAGGAGAAATCAGATTCCACTAATTTTATCAGGATGAATGCTTGTAGACATTTGGGATATATGTTATAATTACATGCATACACTGTCTCGTCAATCAAACCCTAGTTAACAATATGTTGGTTGGTGTAATTTAGGATCTTTTTAGGAGTTTGAACATAATTCAGGTAACCAACACTGATACATAGACGACATTATTAATCATATTTGAAAGGTTGGTATAATATAGATTTAAGGCGTTGCTTGCACCAAATCATAATCCACTCTCACCACGTCAATGACAAGTTCAAACATATTGGCCCAAGTGACAATTTATACATCTTTTACTACTAGACAACTTGGTATCTAACAACTTGAGTCTTAACTTCGTTTAGTCGGAACGAACTTAGAACAACGGTAGTTAGTAGGGCGAATGGTAAGGTCACATTCGTGTAAAATTTTCAGGTTTGGATAGTGTTGGACCCGCCAACCATGAACATGACCGTTTTAGCACCCCTAGTTCATATAACTAAACTACTAAGCATCCGACGCTAGTTGATTTTGATGGCATTTGCAGATAACGTCTACTGGAATCGGCCAAATAAAAACTTAGATGGGGTGGCCCAAACGGCATTGTGGGTATTACAGTGAGTTAGGAATGCAACTACTTTCAAAATTAATCATAAATCAATGACTGTTTCTAATTGTTGTATCAAGAGATGTGAACAATGTTGTAGGAATCGCTAGGCGCTAGTCGGTCGGTGGGGTACCGACTAGCAATTAATAGGGATTAATCGGAATTAATCAGATTGAGATTTTTATATGTAATTTTTAGTTATAAATACACATATAGTTTTATATGTAGCTTTTTTAAGTAGACATATTTTAACCTCTCGTTGACCCATTTTTTAAGTAATTGGCAGGGATTTATAAGATTTGGTTGAAATTTAGCGAGGATCTAACCAGAATTTGGCCATAATAGGACTACCATTGATTGCCTAATGATTAATTGGCCATTGATCGGTTAACTACCAATTAATGATTGATTGACGATTAATCAAAGACTAGTCAGAATTTTTTACAATCAATCATGTGAATATCCTTTTCGTCAACCATGGATGACAAAGAACAGCTAGAAGGTTTGAGTATTCTAGAAAATTCTCGTAGAACACCAATAATTGTAATCATCTATCTATATCACTATAAATCACACATATGTGATGTCTATTTTTTGGGTTCTTACTTAGGAATGCAATGGATCAGGTTTGGGTATTGGTAATCTCATATCTATACCCGTTTATAAAATCTTGTCTCATACCTGGTTAAATACATTTTTTTCTTATTATAATTATTATATAATTTTATTTATGCAACAACTATTATAAATTAAAAATGAACATTACATTCATATAAGTTTTATCATAAATTAATAATAACTATATAATATTTATACACTTACATATATATATATATACTTCACAACATACAAAATATAAAAACTATTATCAAAGGCGTATAATAAAAAATATTTTTCACATTATGAACATAAATATATAAATCACCAATAGGCAAGAGTTAATGGAAAATAAAAATAAAAATTAAAAAATCGAGTATATGACCGGGTATATAGTTCGGGTAAACGGGTATGTGGTTTCAGGTAATCGGGTCGGGTATCACATAATCCTATACCCACAAAAAATTTTAAAACTAATCTCATACTCGATCCATTACCCGTCAGGTATTGGATATACTCATCCATTTGTGTTGGGTTTAATTATACCCGTCACACTGGATATTTTTACCATCTATCCAAAACATTTTATTATGTGAATCTATTATGTATTTTTATCATAACTATTATCTTTCATGTAGTTAACACAAATATTCCACTTTACAAGCTTTTCATTATTTTATATTGTTTACTTCACAAGCTTTTTATTATTTTATATTGTTTAAATTGTTCTTTAACATTTCGTATTATATAAAACCCAAGGTTTCTTTGACCCCTAACATTTGAGACACCGTTACCATCCTCAATCTTTCCCTGTCGTCACAGACGACAGACATCCCTTGTATGGTGATCTTCTATCTTTTCCTTCCCTGTAAGGCCATAAAATTGATTAGGTTTATGCTTGTCTTTATCAAACACATTTATAGATTATTGGACTTAGTTGTGTAGTGGCTTGGGATAAGCCAGGTGGGCTAACTAAATGTTTTGGGATTGTTTAGTTAATAGTGTGCATGTGGGCTTGACCAGTTTGTATTTAGGTCACCCTAGGTAACTATAAATAAGGTGAGCCTAGGTCATTAGGAGGTTGTTGTTCACGTGGCTGTTCTTCTTAGCGTTTTCGAGTTTCATGATTGATTTGCTTGTAACCAGACGATCCTTAGAGATCGTGTGCACTTTGATACTAATACAATCGTCTTTGATCTTCATTCTTCCACATCTTTCTTGTTTTTCCGCAACTTAAATAGGTATCTGTGATATCCGATTATAGTTTTGGGACTTACAATTGGTATCAGAGCCTAAGAAGTTTTTCGAATGCTCGATTTGTTGGATATCATTGGAAGAATAAGAGAAATTCTGTTTGCAGATTCATCAGCTTGAAAAAGTTTTAAGAAATTTCGAAGAACAACTTGAAGACTGGAAAAACAGTTCACAAATTAGTATTTTGATATGTTTTGGAGATTTACTGATTATGCGTACGTGTTTGTAGGAATTATTGGTGGAAATAATCAACATAATTTGATTTTCGAGATCATTCCTTGTTTATTGGGATTTAATTTGGTGATTTGTTACCAAAATCAATTAGTGTACGGGATTGATTAAAAAAGGGAGGTGTGCGACCTAGAATTGTGCGGCCTGTGTACAACGTTTGTAGTGTGCGACCAGGCCCAATTAAGGGAGTGTACAGCAAAATAACTAGTGTGCGGCCCAAAGGAAAGAGTGTACGGTCCAACAAGTCAGTGTGCGGCCCAAAGGAAAGAGTGTACGGTCAAACAAGTCAGTGTGCAGCCCAGTAGAAAGTGTACGGTCCAATTTGGAGTGTACGATTTCAAGTGAACGACCTCAGCGAGTGTGGATCCAATAAAACAAAGGCGGAGTTTTAACCAGACTTCGCTTAACATATTTAAGCGCAGAATTTGATCCTGCAAACAATCTTTGCGAAACCGACTGGACGGTTAAACTCGTGTGATTTTTAGGACAAAAAAAACAAAAGGAAAGTAACTCAAGCTCTGGGTTTAAGTGTGTGAATGATACTGATGCTTCTACTTCATGTGCAAATGAGGTAAAAGTAGAGGATTGGGTTGAGGGGATGATGTTGTTTGCCAAGAAACTGCTGATGTTCGTTTAAACATCATCAAATTTGTCTGTTGATGCTCCTCCATATGTTAAAAGGGCTATTTCTGGGCTAGTTTGAGAAGTCCTTCAAATAAATATATGCCTCCAAAACCAATAGTTAGAAATGAAAATGCTAAATCTAACACTGTTTTTAGAAAGAAAAATAGTGAATGTACTAATTATTGCAGACAGGGACATATGTTGCAGGGCAGAAAGTTGCAAAGTCTGCAAACAAATCATCCAACAGATCTTATAACTCAATTCATCATTGGTTGGGTCGAATGGATCGGGATATGCTCCTTATGTAAAGAAGCAAATATGCTACAACTTTGGCATACCCAGTCACATTGCACGAAATTGCACGCACCGTCCCTACGTGTCATATTATACACATAATAAGAGGATTACACCACGGAGAAATCTTATTCTAAGCCACTGAAGGTTGAAAAGCCTAAGGCGATGATGAATAAGCATCCCAAGGTTAAACCATCTGATGGGGATTTGAACGCTGCGAAAGCTAAAAGAAGGCAAGCTTTGAAACCTAAACAAGTTTTGAAAATTAATAAGGTGAAAAGCAAAATGCTTTGCAAAAGGCTCCTAAGAAATTAGAAAGGATAAAACAAATTTGGAAAGCAAAATGTATTATAGCAAAATCACCAATCCCTGAAAAAAAGGGACATGTGCTTGCAAGAAGTATCTTATGTTGATGCTTCAAGAAATCCAGAGACCACGATGGCCTGGGTACCAATATCTTACTAATCTCCTTATCTTTCAGGGACAACCAAGGAGGAGTTGTTGACAATCCTTGGAGTGTTGATAGCAGTTGTTCGAGAGACTTAACGAGTAACATCTCACTGTTGCAAAAGTTTCTATTTCTACAGTTGATATGTTTCCTTTGAAGGAGATAAGGGAGGTAAGATAAGATCAGCAAAAAGGTACAATTTAAATTTCATGCTTTAATCTTAATATTGATTAGTCTTAAATCTGATGATGGAACGGTTAAGCAAAAACAACAAAAATATTTTCTTTTTCTTTTGTATTTCTATTGTGCATACATTGTCTTTATAAGGTAAATTTGCGCATAAGTTTTATGCACAAATTTAAGGGGATAGAGGAAGAAAAAGACAAAAAGATGTTGTTGCATATTAGGCTTTGTTTTAGAGGGATGGATGAGAAAAAGAGAAAAATCCTAAAACAATGCATATATAGGAAATGAAATTAATGTTAGTGTTAAAAGGTTTGACCAACACATGTAAGGTGCTATAGCTGAAAAGATTAGAATCTAATGTGATATGTTAATAGGCTTGACGCTCAAAGTAATAAAAAATACCAAGTGATATAAACATAACGAACTATGTATCATGTGGGTAACATACCATCGGCGTATGATTTTGAAATCTTAAATCTTGCGTTGATAGATAGCCAGCGTCTGAGATTTCGGGTCTTTATGTTGTTGAGTCATCCGGGGATATCATGGTTATCCTTCTGTTGCATCCAGATTATATGCATATCTAGGACAGTCAGGATATCTTAAAAGAGCCAAAGAGGCCAAAAACCTTAAAGGAAGATAAACTCAAATTGAGGGAATTCCATGTGCTTATAAAAGCAACATTCGTGCCAAAAAGGTATTTGCCTAACTCGCGTTGGAAATTCTATTGGTCATTCTACTGTACGAAAGTACTGACCTGTTCACCAATAGTCCGACGTTGTAAAATCAAAAGGATGATCTCTAGTATACTCATCTACTACGATAAATCATTGTGATTACTTTGATCGCGGATGTATGTCATGATATGGGAAACACGGGTATTATAGTATAATATACATTGAGCATATCACGAAGTTGAAAATTGAAAAGTTGAGCGTTAGGTTTAAGTGGACAAATATATTGGCAATCACATAGACCAGTCTGAATAAGTTCGTGTCGAAAAGTGTTCCTTGGTCAGCCTGAAAACTATTTTGATCCCACTGCAATTGTAATTGTATATTATCAGTTGAGTTAGTTTCTTTGTTTACTTGTGTTTATGTTTATGTTCTCGTTTTATTTGAAAATTAAAAAAATAGAAAATAAAAAAATAGATTGTTTATTTTGTTTTAAATTAAAAAAAATTATTAATTGACCGTTCTTGAAAATTTGACTGATCATCAAAAGTTGAAAGAAATTCAGATTGTGAAATCTGAGTACAAGTATTTGGATGTATCAAATTTTCATGTGGTACTCTACTCTGTTGCATAGAAATGTTTGCTTATGATTTTCTGAGCATGTGTAAAACGTGATTTAGATCAATAAATAGAGGTTGATGAAGATTGAGATGATGTTGGTTACTGACAAAGCTTGAAGCATCACAACAACAAGATGTACCTGAGTTAAAAGAATCGGATATGAGTCATCATTTCACAATAATAGTACTTTTGAAAAAGTACCTGTGAACCTGCTTGAAAAAGAAAATATTGACAAAGAAAGAGATGTTGAGAATCCTTCTTTTGCATTCTTTTTAAAACAAGATGTTCAAGCAAAGCTGATCATGATCAAGAAGAACAAAAGACCCAAGATTGAAGATGAAGAGTTGGAGTATCTTTCCACCGAGACATGATAAAGATAACATAAACCTATGGGGATATTGTAAGGACATAAAATTGAGTAGGTTTACGCTTGTGTTTAACAAACACATTTATAGGTTATTGGACTTAGTTGTCTAGTGGCTTGGGATAAGCCAGGTGGGCTAATTAAATGTTTTGGATTGTTTAGTTAATAGTGTGCATGTGGGTTTAGCCCAGTTTTTATTTAGGTCACCCTATGTAACTATAAATAAGGTGAGCCTAGTTATTAGGAGGTTGCGTGGTTGTTCTTCTTAGCATTTTCGAGTTTATTGATTGATTTGCTTGTAACCAGACGTGTACCAGACGATCCTTAGAGATTGTGTGCACTTTGATACTAATACAATCGACTTTAATCTTCATTCTTCTACATCTTTCTTGTTTTTCCTCAACTTGAATAGGTATCTATGATATCCGATTGTAGTTTTGGGACTTACATCCCCCTCTCATCATGTCGATCCCGCCGACATATTATACATACATATGCATATACCTGTATATTTATTTGTTAGATTTTACGAGTTTGCCTCTTTACGTATCACTTTGTAGCCTTCATGCCGTTATGGTTGTAGTTCAGTGTCATCACATCCTTACCTATTTTCACTCTTTGACTTTGTCTTATGGCCTTAAATTTGTCACCTATGTTTGCAACCATATAGTTTTCTTATTGTATATGTCTTCCACCACACCTCTTGTGGTTGCCGACAGGATTGTCGACACAATCGTTGGTTCTGTGGTCACAGCCATAGCTCATTGCCTCATTTAAAAGTTATGATGATTATTTGTGTAAAGATGATTGGACTCTAGCATAAGTTATTCATCCTGGATTACTTTCAATGTATAAAAAACACTAGCGTTGAATTTTTTATCTATTACTCAATTAGGAAAATACTAAGGTTTGTCAAAATGGACCCTAGGGAATTTAACAGGATCATAGACACTCTATAAAATATTTGGATAAAAATATGAACAAAGAACAAGTAGCAGGCGTGTGTTTTCTAGAAATTTCATTTTTAACATCAATAATACCGCTATAAATACTTTATAGATGTGTAGTCTATTCTTTCCTCCAACCAACCCACAAATTAATTTCCTGCATACGTGACAATAATAGTTGATTAAGGTCCTCGTGTTATCAGCATTTAACATGGTAGGCAAGAAGAATAATTCTTTTAAACTCTTCTTTTCACAAATGGAATTCTTCAAAACTTGCATGCTTTTGTTCGGTGACACAGCCATGTGATACCATACACATGAGGGCTTGAAGCTTTAAATAACAAAAAAACTTGTTTTTTTACTAACATATATTTTTCTTATAAGAATATTTAAGTAAAAATAGGTATTGTTATTTTTTTTTAAATAACAAACTTGAATTAGTTGTGAAAACATTAATGTGCTACCCTTAGAATATACATGTTGAAGCATTGGTTGTCGAAGTCTGGTTATTGACTCGTGTCGACAAAATCAAATTATTCCCGAGTCTTTAGTGGATTTGTAACATGAAGGAACCCTGTTATAAGACTAACTCCATTACTTCCGAATATGTGCCACCCGTAGCAACTTTCTCTGACGTGGACGATAAGGTGGAAGAGATAAGGTGGGGAGCCGCCCATCTGCAAGGGCGTGCCCATGGAAGAGAGAGACAGGGACTGCGAGAAGAGAGGTGGGCCATGGCTGTGACGCTTGAGGAAGGGGAGAATGGACGGGCAGTCTCAGGTGGCTTCGAGGGCAGAGGGCAGACAAGCTCTTCCCAATGGAGATAGTCTAAGGGTCTGATACAATAGTTTAGGGACCATCCTTTGACAATTAAGTTAGTAAGCGGTGTATATATGAGTGTACAACATACATACATATATACACACACACACACTACATACAATACATACATAAATCACGTTTTATTTCCACAGTCTAGCATGATGTAATGGTTAAGTACGTTATGCAAGCATACCCTTTTAAAATTCTTTCTTTATTTTGTTATCAATGACTTAATGGTTGTTTGGCAACTTCTAAATGGGTAAGGCGAATCAAAGGTTGAATCATAGTGTTAAATCAGTAAGAGGTCTGAACCATTAAGAGCCAGTATAATTCTTAACCATTCAGAGACAAATGTCTGACCACTTCATATAAAAGGTCTTAACCATTCAGACTCAGTATAATGCTTAACCATTCAGAGGTAAATGTCTTAACCATTCAGAAATCTGCTGGCGAAACAAACATTCTGAATCATTAAGTGTTGAAGCAGTAAAAGGTCTCAACCATTACTAGTCCATTAAAAGCTTAAACAAACAGCCGCTTAATTCGCATGAAAGTGTAAAATGTTAGCACACTACATCAACCAGTACAAATGATGCTTGGCCTTGATAAGCCTTCCAACGGATGAACATAAATTAAACAACCTTATTTATAAATGATTCTTAGTTCGGGCATGTTTTGGTCTATGTTAATCTATTATTGCCTTATTGAAGGTGTTTGTTAGATAATTTTGATGGTTAATTACTAGATTAGTTAAAAAGATTTAAATTTGGAGGGAATATATCAATTTTCCGGGAGGACTCATATTGTAATAAATTGTGGGGGTATTTTGGTTTTTTCCACGGAAATTTAAACATCCATTAATCTAAGGACTTTATTAATTCAAATTGACAATGACGATGACTAGATTGTTCAATTTTGCCAAATAGGGACTAAATGTGTCATTCGTTGTTAACCACATGGACTTAAATTGCAATTTACTCTAAGTTTAATTTTTTTGAAAATAGATTTATACTAAAAATAAAATATTTTTTATCATAAAACTATACCGATTATTAGTGCCATACCGCCACCGTAACGAACCAGCCTGATATCGAGCAAACAACATCGATACCAATGTTGGTATTTGTTTTATATTTTTTATCAATATAAAACAAGTATCGTACCGTAATGTAACGTTGTAACTCGCAACTCTAAGTTTGTAACTTTTATTTGATATTTAATTTAATTTTTCTCTAATAACTTGCGCTCAGTAACTTTAAAAACGTACGATACGTACAGATGAGATTACACACGTTATAAAACTCAAAACCCTAATAACACATGTACAAAATCAGAAATCACGCATGTTGAAACCCTAATCACGCATGTACAAAATCAGAATTCACACATGGGGCAAAAACCTAATCACGCATGTTATAAAATTAATTACGCCATTATAATATCATCTCGTACGTATTGTACGTTAAGGGATATTGTACTTTACACTTTCACTATATATATATATATGTTAACACCCTGTAAAATCGTATTCAATAGTATAGTGACACTGTTATATTTTATTTTTGTCTATTAAAGACTAACAGGGACTAAAAGCGTCAGCATGCTCAAACTAAGTCTCTGAGTGATCTTCTGATGTCAACATGCATAAACCGAGCCTCTGAGTGACCATTAGTGTCAACATGCTTCAAAATATAGCCTCTTAGTAACCATTAGTGTCGACATGCTTAAAACATAGCCTCTGAGTGACCATTAGTGTCAACATGCTAAAACTTGGCCTCTGAGTGACCGTTGTGTCAACATGCCCAGCCTCTGACTAACATCAGGGTCAACATGCTTATACTGAGCCTCTGAGTGATCGTTTATGAAGTCCTAACTCTCAGATGTCCCATTTGTTGGACGAGAGGATTCAATTCTATATATAATATATTATATATATATATATATGTATATATATAAGTTGGATAATGGAGGGGTTAAAAGTGTCAACATGTTAATTCTTACCTCTGAGTGACCTTTTAACGAACCGAGAGCTCGACAATGTCCGAGCATAATCCCGGGTATGCCAAATATTGGCTACGGAGGGCTAAATATGCCAAAAGGGTGTTTTAGAAGGTCTTTAGAAGGTTTAATAAGTTAAGGGGCTAAATATGGCAAATTTTGAAACTGCCTATGGAACGCTCGCGGGGCGCGAGAGGCCAAGGCCTTACCTCTCGCGGGGCACGAGAGGCATGTATCTGCAGAAAGTTTGTGTGGCCTCCACACATATTGCCAAAAACCATTTTCTCGAAACCATGGCTTCCCAAACAGCTATGCCACGTTTTAGGACACTTGTAAGCTTCCTCTTACACCCCTTAACACCTGGCATCACCTCCTTCAAGCTCTCCAACTATAAATAGGTGCAAAGGTTCAACCTTTAAACTTGCACCTTTCTCATTTTCAACTGTATCTCCCTCCTCTAGAAGTTCCTAACTGAAAGGAGCATCCAACTTAGTTCTATTGCATTCTAGGAACCTCTTGTAAGTGTTCATTCCTTGTGCATTTTCGTTTATAGGCTTATATAGTCAAAAGTCAAGTGTTTTATGGAAAACGCTTTGACTTTCGGTTAAGACCATTATGGTCCAGCCATTATTTGTAACGAACATGGCTAAGTAGGTAGGTGTTAATCCCTATAAAGGGCACCTCCTCAAGATCACGTTTGCTAGACCAATTGACGGGTCAAAGTTAAGTTATTAAAAAGTCAAATACGGCATTTTTCGGAAAAATTATAAATTGATCTTATATATGTTATGAAACCTGTTTTGACACTTAAACAAGTTGTTAATAATTATTAGAACATGTAAAGACATGTTCGGCTCGTCAATTTCAGTTCTAGGGTCGGTTCGCAACCGAAAGTCGCGAAGTTTGACTTCTGCTTTGACTTTCGATTCTGACCCGATTTAGATTAGTTAGCTACTGATCTAAAGTTGCATTATGATCGTAATATAATGTAGCATAACCCTCTGAGGTTATATTACATATCATAATCAGAATCTGAGTTTATGCGCAAGTTCCGTAATCATGCCATTTTGACTAAAATGCCCTTATAAGGCATAATTTCATTTTAAAACATTAACGGGCATGTAAGTTGATATCCTACTAATATTACAACTTATTTAAAATATAATGGCATATAGAACTTGTCCATGACTTATTCGGTTACCCGTTATCGCTAATATGCGTACGATTAAGTATATTAATTATTTTACAGAAATTAACCGAAGCGGGTCTAACCTTGTCATTTAAGTTTCAAAATCCAGAATGTTATTAGTTTACCCATATTATACAAGTCAAAGTACTTGTCGGGTTTAAACTACATTCTATCCGATCATCGTTTAATCAAGCGCTATACGTTTTGATCATGTACACTACTCGGTCTAAGTCTATTACTTAAATAAGACCGTTAGTATTTAATTGGTTAGTGTATGCCATAATCCAGACTAGAGACTTGCCGGTAAATGCTATCTGCACTTAGTACTTTTGTGTACGGCTGAGTTATTAAAATTAAAAGAAGACTAGCTCATGGTAAATACTCTTGACTTATTTTCCCTATACGAGCTTGGGATACGGTAAATTATTACCGTTTGGTCGGAAATGGGATCAATCAATGCCGATTAGTGGCTAGTAAATCCGTATATTCTGTTTTAATCAGTTTTGTTTGATAACTTAAACATCGGGGTTAACTACCGTGTCCTGGATATTCTCGGCTCATTACATTAGATAATGGCCACGACCTTAGCGCGGGGTGTAGGCATACACCTGACAGACGCTCAAATGCAACTACCCACACTTGTTGGGGATAACTCCTTCGTGAGTACATAAGTGGTGTGTACGTTAATCATGTCTCGGTTTTTGTATTGGGCCCTGTATGTATGGACAAACATGTGAATCTGTTAACAAGGTTGCAACATCAACTTTCCCAAGTTATAAAAGATTTTGTGCTGATACGCACTTAAAACATATTTTTAAATGTTTTCAAAATGAGTCAGTTGAGTGTATTTACTAGCGAAAGCTGACGTATCGTCCAAAGACTAAGATTGCAGGTACAATACGAAAATAGGCTGGAAGTGCTCGGTAGTGATAAGAGGATCTTGCAAATCCTAGATCTGCCCAAAGTCTGTTTTACATTCTTTCAATTGTACAATTTATGATCCGCCTGTGGATCTTCTATTACGAGCCTGTATATTATTTTGTATTTTGAACATTTGGTTTGTAATGGTAATTTAAACTCCAAGACTTCCGTTGTGCTTTGTTTAATTGACTATGATGATATCAACTTACGTCACGGTATTCCCCACCCGGGCCCACCGGTGTATAGATTGGGTTGGAAATCCGAGGTGTGACAATATATATATATATATATAATTATATTATAATTATTTGAAAATGAAGTTATATTCAAAATAAAATATCCCTTTATGGTAAACTATATCATGCGTCGGTACTATACCGCCACCGTAGCAACCGGATCGATATCGACCTAAAACTATTAATAACGGTGTTAGTATTCGTCTTTATGTTTTTTGATCGATATAAACCAAGTATTATACCGCAACATAACTTTATAACTAACAACTTTATGTATGTTCCTTTTATTTGATTAGGTCTAATACAATTATAGCATATATCGAAATCGTGTAGCATCACATGGAGAAATTCCACTAGTTCTTACAAAAAAATCTATTGATATAAGCATACTACAAAATCATCTGGCATTTGTCTACGTGTTGTGGTGGCACGTTACCGCGGGCATTTGATCGATATTAATCCCGTTCATTACAGTACCAGTACAATACATGCAATCGGTATATTAATCAATACGTGTTTTATGTTGGCCGAAAACAATAAAAAACCAACACTGGTACCAAAGTTGTTCGAAGGGTATCGATTGGTTTATATCGTCACGATATGGTACCGATATTCATTTATCGTCGCAGACAGAGTTGTAAAATGAAAATTTGTTGAAACTGAAAACGGTAAAAATAAATACATTTATCGGTACCGTTGTTGTTCGGTAGATTTCGGTTCGATCACTACTATAGCGACAGGGTAGTGATGTGCACGGGTCAGTTTTGGCCCAAAACCATTACCATAACCATGATGCCGTTTAATGGATGACCATAGCCATAACCATAACCGATCGGTCATGCCACATTCGGTTATTCGGTTTTGATGGTTATAGCGGATTGGTCTTGGTCGGTTAACCAAGAATTTGGACCAAACTAAAACTAACTCAAAATAATGTAATTGTGCATCATTTGGGTCTAGAAGTTTGGGCTTGAAATTTGTGACCATATAATAAATTGTTATCGTACATTTATATATGTTATTACATTATATAGCATAAAAATACATTTAATATATTATATTAATACCCTTTATTATCGAAGTTCAAACAAAACAATATGATATAATTTATAAATTCAAACGTTTAACAAAAACGATATGATATAACCCATAAAAATTAAACAAACTTTCAACCAAATACATCAAATATTGAAATAATAAACTCCAAATTCGACAAGAGATTTTACTATATGTCGGTTCAGTTCAGTTAAAGCAGGTATAGAAACATGGATAACCACGACTGAACCGCTACTTTCGGTTTTCAGAAAAATAGTTAACCGACCCACCGATTTTCTATTTGGTTCAATTTTTTTCGATTTGGTTTTGTCGGTTAATTCGGTTATGGGTCGGTTAAGTCAGTTTTTTGCACACCCCTATGACATGGTATCCGTTATCAAACTGAAAACCATAAAAATAAATGCATGTACAGATACCAATGTTATGTAACTTGTTTATATATTGTATAGTAGCGATGAGGTGCCACTTTAAAACAATATAACAATATGAGTCTTTTTTTCATTACTAAAATAAGAGCCTTTTTTTCAAGCAAATTTGAGCATCCACAATAGATCTTCTATATATATTATATATATGTGAGTGCATTCTTTATATTTTATAGAGTGGTTGTAAGTTGGTGAGAAAAAATGCTATTGTTTATTAGTAAATTTGGAGGGACATTGTTCATCTTTTATATTTTTTAATATTTATTGAAAGTGGTTCTAAGTGAAGAAGATAAAAAATTTATTAATGAAAGTATAAAAATATTTTTTAATTAAAAAAAAAGAAAAAAATAATTTTTAATATAATTATAAAGATAAAGCAGAGAATTAATTATATGAATAGTGTTAGGCTTACATTTTTAATTGACTCGAGATCCAAATCAATATAAATTTACAATAATGTAATACGTATACGATAATAAGAGCCTTTTTTTCAATACTAAATTGACTTGTAATTAAAAGTGAACATTACATTAATATATAACAAGGAGATTTGCTTACCTGTTGCGGTGGTATGTACGTTACTATGGGTATTCGATAGATATTGATTTGTTACAGTAGTATAGGTATGATACATGTGTTCGTATAAAAATCGACATGTGTTTTATATTGATCGAAAACGATAAAAATGAAAACTGTTATCGGCACCAATGTTGTTCGAACGGTATAAATTGATTCAGATATTCATTTATCGTCGCAAATGGAGTTATACAAATGAAAAGATATCGAAAGTGGAAACCATAAAATACGGGTACCGTACATGAGGTGGTATGGTCCCAAGTGACCATATCCTTGACCTAAACTCTACAAGAATAACCTTGCGCACAACGTGCAATGATGCGCCTTCCTTGGATCTCATGGGTCACACAATGAGCTTTGCGCACTCAACGCAACGGTGAATTAGACCAGCTTTTACAGGTACACAATAAGCCTTGCGCACTCAGCGCAACGGTAATTTAGACCAGCTTTTACAGGTCCCACAATGAGACTTGCGCACTCAGCGCAACGTGAATTAGACCAATACAATAAAGTCACACAACGAGCCTTGTGTACTCGCCACAACGGCAAGTTAGACTCACGCGCGCAGGCTACTAGACCCTGCGCACAACAACATTCCTCTAAGCTGCGAATCCCAAAACCTCGCAAGAACAAGACACACATGAGAAGTGCCTCATAGTCTTGGAACAAAAGGATGTACCCCTGACACTGTGTGCTGGCGGGAAAAACCTTGACAGCCTCGCAGAAGGGGGTATGCACCAAGAAATGTTGACCATACCTCAGGGTACGGAATGACAGAGTTGTGACCAAAGGTTACTTGGCAGGTTGCGTGTGACAGCGCCCATGACCAGTAAGGCAAGTGTCAGACCATACACCAACCACACTTCTGCCAGTAACTGTTTCACCCTCTCCATTTTCGGCTGGCAGCAGGCCTAGACACCTTTACACATAGCACCACTCAACATCCAACAAAGCATACCTCCCGACAGTGAACATTAATTCTCCTGTAGGGAGCATTTAATGTCTGGCGATGAGGGACAAAAGGGATGTCTCTGGCTGTATGGGTCGGGCCCAAGGCCCACCAGCATTTCTCCTGAACATACCATTCTCGGCTATAAATAAATATCAGATCTCCAGGTAAATGATACATATAGAGATATATGCTCACATACTTACAATACTATTTACTGCACAGGCCCTTCACTTGTTTACTATCCTACATATACCTATTCTCACGTCGAGTCACAGAGAAAACCATCATTTTCCCCGTGGCGAGACTAACGGCGTTGCTAGTTTTGCAGATCAATCGGAGTGAGCTTGCAAACCAAAAATTGAAGTGAGAGGTTAACCATTTATGCAGAAACACCCTAGTTGTGACTTATATCCCCGGATATCTCTAGGTTCAACCGGTGCTTCTTCAGTACAAATGTTGTTCGGAACGATTGCGTAGCGACACGGTGACATTTTATCAAAAGCAAAAACAATAAAATTAAATATTGATATCGATGTTGTTCGGTCGGTTTTGGTTTAGTTCACTACTGTAGTGGCACGGTACCTGTTATCAAACAAGAAACCATAAAATGAATACATATATAGGTATTGATGTTGTTCAGTTTGGTTCAGTACGGTATGATAGCGATGCGGTATCAGTTTATCGAAAAAACAATTAAAAATAAATACCAGTACCCCCATGTTTTCAATATATCCTTGGGTATTGGATGTTCAAAAAAAATCATATATATGATGTTGAAAATTTTTAAAACTTTTAACACAGGTTGTTAGAAAAGAATATTATATATGTATTAAGAAGCCCAATGAAAATTGAAAAATAAATAAATATCTAAATATACTAAATTATTATTCATCATCAGTTTGGGTTTGGTTTGATACATTTACAAGGTATCATTTTCATAAACTTTATAATGCAATGTTAAAAAAATAATAGTTGTGAAGTTCAATTTAAAGAATTAATAATGTGCGCAAATCATTAGAAAGAAAAAATCAAATATTATAAAAGAATTACAAGAAATACATAAAAAATAACTATGATTTACGAGCCTTTTCATCCAACATAAAAGAGATATTGGATTTAAATTACCAAAACTTTCACCAATTGGCTAATAACACTCTCAACTTTCTATTTTACACCAGCACTCCTAGCTTTCAACTAATTGGCCGATAACACTCCCTAACTAACTGAACCCTAACCCAGTTAGTTGATGTCAGCTGCCACATCATCAAAAATTTCATGTTAGCTATCACATCAGTTGCCATGTCATCAAAAATGCTACATCACCTGCCACATCAGCAAAAACTCACTGGGTTAGGGTTCAGTTAGTTAGGGAGTGTTATCGACCAATAAGTTGAAAGTTGGGAGTGCTGTTATACAAATCGAAAGTTGATAGTTTTATCAGCCAATTGATAAAAGTTAAGGTTATTGAAATTCAATATCCCAACATAAAAATAAAAATGTACGTGTGTAACTTCCTTTTTCAATCATAGAGTCATGATTACTCCACATGTGAATGGTGTTCTTAACACAAACAAGTTGCACGAGAGCGAAGCTATAAACCATATATCTTAAATTCAAATATAATGGCTATTGGCATGAACATAGGATTACGAAATAAGTTATCAATTTGGATAAACTTACAACGTGAAGAAAAGAAAAAAAAAACCTAGAGTTAATAATTTGTCTATTAGGAAAATATTCAAACGTTTATGATTTCGATTCTAAACCCTAAAGATTAAATTCCACATCAAACGAAGTATCACTAGATATAATTCTTGGCTACGAAGTCGAACATGAACAAAGATCAAGTAGAAGGCCAATGTTTCTAAAAAGTTCTCTATAAATCTAGAAAGTTCTTTATAAACTTTGACAATGTATCATATCGCTATAAAGTTTTATAGATGTGTCGTATATTCCTTCCTTCAACGAACCCACAAACTAATTTGATCATGCGTGACATGATAATACATGATTTGGGTCATCATGTATCAACATTTAACATGGTAGGCCATCGAGAATTTTTGTTAATCTTTTATTTTTTACAAATGAAATTCTTTAAAATTTACATGCTTTTGCTAGGTGACACAGCCATGTGATACCATATATAGGAGTGGCTGAAACTTTAAATCACAGGAAAAAATACTAACTGAAGACTGCAAATGAAAATCTTCAAAATTTACATGCTTTTGTTAGGTGACAGACCCACGTGATACCATATATTGGAGTGACTGAAACTTTAAATCGCAGAAAAAAAAATACCAACTGATGACTTTTGTTATAAAAGTAGTAAAGAATATAAGTGCCTCAATTTATGAGTTTTTTTTAGAGTTACTGTCATTTTTCTCTCAGTGTTTTGTTTAACTATAACAATTTAGACCAAATTTCAAATTTCTACCATTTATGTCTTTAACAGTCTTGAAAATGTTAGTTTCATTCCAAAGAACTTTAAAATTTGGTCTGGACTGACATAATTGGACAAACCAAAAGGACGAAAATGGTAATTAACTATATCAGTAATTGACGGAATTGACATGTTTCAAAAATGCACGGGATAGAAATTGTACAAATTTAAAATTTGGTCTGAATTGATATAATTGGACAAACCACAAAGATGAAAATGACAGTTAACTTTTTCTATAATAAATATTTTAGTAATAAAAATAAGATTTATTGTAGTTCTTTTTATTATAATTAAGAGTTATAACTAAATTATGTTTTTCTTTTTAATCCTGTCTTGTCACCATATAAGTTTTCTAAATATCAAGATCCAAAACAGGAATACCATGAATGTTAGCATGTTAGGTCCATATGTTTTAATAGTGAAGAAAGAGAGGAAGCGTAGCAAGAGGCCTAGAGAGACGCCTGAGGAGTGAGGATACTCCATCCTACTCTCCTAGTGTGGGATTGAACCAAACTTTAATGGGCTATCAGGTGTAAGCCATAACACATTGGGCCGGCCCATAAAAGAGTATAGTTTACCACTCTCCCATAAGTATTTTATTGTTTTGAAGGATTGTGAAAATTATTTATAACGATCCTTATCATATTTTATTATTATAACAAACGATTTTAAAATACCACGTGTCAACACCATATCATTTCTTAAAAACCAAAATTGATTTTTATTATTTTTTAAATTGGGTTAATGTCTAATAATAGTATTGCTCATTTTACAATTACATCCATACTTCAACTATATCTTTAAGTTTGGTTAGACTAATTTTTGAATTTTTAATAATAATTCTAAAAAGATAATTAAATTTGTAGCTTAATTTAATTAAAATTGATTCCAAATAGTATGTGTCTTTGTGATGGCGTGGCGTTATTGCATATAGATAATTAGGAATTACACAGGTTATTGTATGCTTTATGATCCTAAATATTATGTAGTATTGTATATGTATAGTTGTTATATTAATTTTAGTTAATACTAACTATGACTTGTTGTGACGGACCAAAAAGTTACGTATTAAAAAACCGAATGTCACTTACCTATTGAATATGAACTATCAAATATGGTTATGTGAACTACTAAGGTGACTAACCTACTGAATACGAACTACTTAATATGACTAAACCAATGTGTTATAATAATCGTATGATGTATGGTTTTATATTGATAAATAAGTTTAGGTATATTGTATGGTTGTTGTCCCACTTGGTAAAATCATTTTACTTAATTGTACATTTGCCTTTTTTTGTGTGTATAAGGTTACAGGACTATCCAAAAATAACTGGGAACAGGCTTCTTGAAAGAATTAAATAAAAATCAAGTGTTTTTTTTAAACGCAATTTGTGATATACTGTATTTTATTTCTAATAATTGTAAAGAGTAAAGATGTAATGTTTTTAATTTTACTGGAATGGTGCTTTGTAGTCTTATTGCTGTATCAGTAAATTTAATTTTTAATAGGTGTAAAGTGACACGCTAGATTGAAGGCGAGTTATGGTGTTACACTCTTATTTCAAATATATCTTTAGTGTATAATTTGTAATGATAATGATATTTTTGAATTATACCTTACCAAAAACATTTTTTATGAAATTTATAATTCATATAAATTTCTGATTATATAAAAATAAACGAATATATTTATGCTCTGCAAACAAACATTTTTTATTATTAAACCCGTATACTATATACAAATCGTGTTTAGTTAAAGCCCATGCTCTTAATGCCCATTCGTAATTTATATTATTTAAGCCCACTAGAAGTCAAGTAGCCTTGTGGCCCTTATACAATTCATCATTTGGCCGAAGCTTGGTCGTTTTCGTCCGATCAGAACTCATAAGTGGTGCAGTCCCATATGCTTGGCCCGGAGGAAGGCGGGATGGGCGACCGTTTAACGCCCAAACTCCTTGAAGGTTATATAAAAAATATCTATACTAAGTGTGTGTAAAACGAATTTGTATTTGTTGGTTTGGTGGCTTCACTTTGGATTGAAAAGGATCGACCTGAAGTAGGGCTGGCATATCGTATTATCGTGTCAACTCGACCTTTTAAAACCCGAACACGATAACACACGAACCCGAAACAAGTAAACACGAACACGACATGAAATCTTATCTTGTCAAATTTCCAAACACGAACACGAACCTGATAATAAACAGGTTACATGAAATGACATGTTAAGACACGAAAAGTTTACCAACATATTATACAACCTGTTAAGACACGAACACGACATGTTAAGATATGAACACAGCCTATTACTACATGTTTGATATTTAGCCGTTAACAGGTCTTAACATGTATTGTACAATGGTCTTAAGTCTTAACATGTCGTGACGTGTCATATTGTGTCTGACATTGTCACACCCCGACCCGCAGGTTCCATAATTAAATGAAGTCAAAGTTACATTTTTCAAACATCCAAACATGTTCATTCAATACAAGGGAAAATAACCAAACATAACAATCCAAAAACTAAATCGTTTTATTCTTCTAATCCAGGTCCTATGTGTTCCTAGCTGCTGCTGGTTCACCTGTATCATGTGTAAAATGGGAGGTTTTGGGTCAACATAAGTTGGCGAGTGAACCTCATTAGATAAACATTTGATAATGATTTTATGGTTAGTTTATCAATAAAATATTGTGCATAATCATAAAAGAGCACATGTAAGTAATCAAACATTGGCAATTAGCAGTTACAATTATAACATACATTAACACTTGATAGCATACATGAATATACCAATATCATACGATAACTAACATAAATGAACTGTGCGATCAAGGCTCATTCAAACGGAGCCGATCGTATTGCATGAACTGGAAATGTAAATTGAACTGTGCGCTCAAGGCTCAATCAAACGGAGCCGAACGTATTGCATGAACTGGAAATGTAAATAGAACTGTGCACTCAAGGCTCAATCAAACGGAGCCGAGCGTATTGCATGTATTGAAATGTAAAATGAAATGACCGATCAAGGCTCAATCAAACGGAGCCGATCGTGCGGGCACGCCACAGATCAACCGCATAATAAAATGGGGATCAAGCTCAACCTCGATGGATGGGGAGCTGCGGCCTCGGCAAATGCATGTACTGAAATAATAATTTGCATCCAATAATAACTACTTAACAGCAACAAACTAATACACATGTCATGATATGATGTATGCACAATAGTTTCGTTATAATATGTAAATAAACAAAGACACATGATACACCCCAAAAACGTGATTAAAACGGGGAATTTGAAAGGTTCACTCACATTGGGTGCGTTGAATTGAAGATGGTGAGATGCGCACGATTTAGATGAGCGGATCGACGGGAAATACTAACCTAAATAATAATGGAAAAATATATTAAATGGATGGATTTTATTAAGGATTTTAATGAAATTTTTAGATATATTTTTGTGAGTTTATGGCTATTTTCTATCTTTAAAAATATTATTTTTAAGTATTTTTAATTGATTTTTAAATTAAAATAAACAAATAAATATATAAAAAAATATTATTTTTTTTACTGTTGACGTTGACCGTTGACCGTTGACCGGTTCGGTCAACGGTAAAATCCTGCGCCGGGCGGGACTCGAACCGGCGACCTTCTGTTCACGTGCACGTAGCTCTACCAACTGAGCTACGTGACTAACCCGTTATAAACTCGGTTTTAATTATATTTATATACTTATTTGAATTAACCGAAAATTCCTTTATTTTGCAAAAACGTTTTAATTCCATGGACCGGTGCTCGGGACAGGATTCGAACGCGCGACGTGAAGTTCATTTTGCACACAGTCCACCGCTGGACTGTGTGTCTAACCCGGTTATATTCTTGATTATATTATACTTAACAACTACCCGATTCAACCCGGGTTAGTTCATGATTAAAAAAGGAATGTTATTACACAAGCGTGCGCGTAGCAAGGATCGAACCCGGGACGTGAATATGAAATTTACACACAGTCCACCGCTGGAGTGTGTGTCTAACCCGTTTATAATCCGGATTTTAATTACTCTTATCTCATTATTAAGTTCGTCTTCTTCATTACGATTACAGACCTTACTCCGACATCTGGTTTGTGATTAATCTGATTAATAAAACATGACGACTAGCTTGAATGTACTAAACCGAACAGTTTGGGGAAAGAAGATACCGGACAGGTTGTCTTCCTCAGAGAGTCCGGCGAGAATTTGACGGCTCTGTTTTTGAACCTTCGGCTGAGAGGGTCTATCAACAGAATTAAGGAATTAGATATGAAATTGAACTAGTGTGCATTGATTATTAGTACGTTTGAATGTGCATACCGATAACTAGCGAGTTTCCGGAAATTCCAGAATTTCTCCGGCAAACACAGAAAATCCAGCAAAGTCGTCTGTGGCTGATTTTGAGTGATGGATTAATGTTAGTAAAGTTCTAACAATAGATTGAAATCGCAAAGAAGGAGTATCTTACCGGTTTGTGTTGAATACGGTTTTCCGGCGATTTCTGCAGAGAATTCCGACGAACTGTTTTAGGTGCTCAAATGATTTGAAAACGCGACGAAAAGGAAATGGAGTGTTGTTGTGACAGTTCTGAATCGTGCAAATGATCGGAACTTGAATTAAATCAGAGTTTGATAAATTTTCGGTTTCAAAAACCGAAAATGATGAAACTTTAAGTTCATTCATTACTGACTTAGTTAGAAACCGAAATACATCGGTTATAAGTTGGCCAGATGAAATCGAAATGATTTGGCGATCGGTTTGCCGATTTCCGTTATTCAGATGGCATCAACGGTTAATTTGAGTTTGCGTATAAGATCCAATTGTTTGCCTAGTGTTAACAGAAAACACAATGTGGCGGAGTGGTTTAGTGAAAGAAGGTTAAGTCGTTTAGAGGCTCCGCTGACCCGGGTTCGAGTCCCGGCAGCTTCAAATGTTTTTTATTTATTTTATTTTAACTTTTTATCAAATATAATTTTTATAGTTTAGTTTATTTATTAATTATGTAACGTTTAAACTCAAAATAATCATAAATAATTAACGAAATTTTTTTTTATAACTTAGTACAAGATTACAAAACGGAGCGGGTTTTGGAGACCCGATTTTTACAAATGTTACAGTATCCCCTACTTTTAGGAATTTCGTCCCGAAATTTAAACAGTTGAAGTAGTAGGAAAAAGATGCGGGTATTTTTCACGCATTGAGTCTTCACGTTCCCAAGTAAACTCAGGTCCCCGTTTCGACTCCCAGCGTACCCTAACAATTGGAATGCGACTTCGCCGAAGGCGCTTTTCTCCATAGTCCATAATCTCCACTGGTCTTTCAATAAAATGCATGGATTCATCAATCTGAATATCCTCCAGTGGAATATGAAGATTTTCATCAGCGAGGCACTTCTTCAAGTTCGACACGTGGAATGTGGGATGAATCCTGTCGAGTTCTTCAGGTAGGTCAAGCTTGTATGCTACAGGACCTACTCTTTCGAGTATCTTGAAAGGTCCTACGTAACGTGGTGCTAGCTTTCCCTTTTGACCAAAACGAACTACTCCCTTCCACGGTGATACTTTTAAAAGCACATGATCACCAATGCTAAACTCCAAGGGCTTCCGTCGTTTATCTGCGTAACTCTTTTGACGACTTTGAGCCGCTAGAAGATTGTTTCGGATTTGATGAATCTTATCTGTGGTTTCTTGGATCAATTCTGGACCAGTAATTTGTGCTTCCCCAATTTCGAGCCAACAAACAGGAGATCGGCACTTTCGACCATATAAAGCTTCAAAAGGTGCCATGCCGATGCTCGAATGATAACTGTTGTTGTACGAAAATTCAACTAACGGTAGGTGGGCGTCCCAATTTCCCTTGAAGTCTATGACACATGCTCTAAGCATGTCCTCAAGAGTTTGAATGGTGCGCTCAGACTGTCCATCAGTTTGAGGATGATAGGCGGTACTGAGATCTAGTCGGGTGCCCATAGCGGATTGTACTGCTTGCCATGTTCGTGAGGTGAAACGACCATCACGATCAGAAATAATACTTAATGGTACACCATGCCGGCTTACGATTTCGTTGATATAAATACGAGCAAGCTTTTCGTTCTTGAAATCTTCCCGAATAGGGATAAAGTGAGCTGATTTTGTAAGTCGGTCTATAATCACTCATATAGTGTCATACCCACTAGAAGTGCGAGGTAACCCGGTAATGAAATCCATGGTTATATTTTCCCACTTCCATACAGGTATTTCCGGTTGGACTAGAAGTCCTGAGGGTCTTTGGTGTTCAGCCTTCACCTTAGAACATGTGAGACACTTGGAAACAAAAACGGCAATATCTTTCTTCATTCCAGGCCACCAATAGGTGTACCGTAGGTCTTGATACATCTTATCAGCTCCTGGGTGTATAGAATATCGCGATTTATGAGCTTCATGCATGAGTGTTTCACGAAGATTGATGTGGTTAGGAATCCATATACGATCTAGGTAATACAAAATACCATCAGATTTAGTTTCAAGTTTTAGCTCGGCTCCACAGGACATCTCTTTTTGTACATCTTCCTCTGTTATTGAAACGTGTTGAGCTTCTCGAATTTGATCCTTAATATTGGTTATAATTTGCGAACATAGAAGATGAATGGAGTTCGCAAAAACCTTTCGACTAAGTGCATCAGCCACCACATTTGCTTTGCCAGGGTGGTATCTAATTTCACAGTCGTAATCATTTAGGAGTTCGACCCATCTTCGTTGCCTCATATTTAACTCTTTTTGATTAAAGATATGCTGAAGACTCTTGTGGTCAGTGTATATTTCACACTTAGTACCATAAAGATAATGTCTCCATATCTTAAGAGCGAATACAACGGCTCCAAGTTCGAGGTCATGAGTGGTATAGTTCTTTTCATGTGTCTTAAGTTGCCTTGAGGCATAAGCTATGACTTTTCCTCTTTGCATGAGAACGCAACCTAATCCTTGCCCTGACGCGTCGCAATAGACTACAAAATCATCACAACCTTCAGGAAGAGTGAGGATTGGTGCATCACAAAGTTTTTGCTTAAGAGTTTGAAAAGCTTCTTCTTGCTTGGGTCCCCATACGAATGGTTTTCCCTTATGGGTTAAAGCCGTGAGTGGCACCGCAATGCGAGAGAAGTTTGAAATGAACCGACGATAATAGCCAGCTAGTCCAAGAAAAGACCTTACTTCAGTTGGTGTACGTGGAGCTTGCCATTCTTGAACTGCTTTGATCTTTGATGGGTCAACATGTATTCCTTTGTCATTGACTACATGCCCGAGAAATTGCACCTCTTTTAACCAAAATTCACATTTAGAGAACTTGGCATAAAGCTTTTCCTTTTCTAGAAGTGCAAGAACAAGTCGTAGATGACGCTCATGATCAGCTTTAGATTTTGAATAGATAAGAATATCGTCGATGAATACAATAACAAATCGATCGAGGTAAGGTTTGCAGACTCTATTCATTAGGTCCATGAAAACAGCTGGTGCGTTGGTTAATCCAAACGGCATAACCATGAATTCATAGTGACCATAACGAGTTCGAAAAGCAGTTTTAGGGACGTCTTCTTCATGCACTCTAAGCTGATGATAGCCAGATCGAAGGTCGATTTTCGAAAAGCAACTGGCACCTTGTAGTTGGTCAAGAAGATCATCTATGCGAGGTAAAGGATATCGATTTTTGATGGTTAACTTGTTGAGCTCTCTGTAGTCGATGCACATCCGAAAAGATCCATCTTTCTTCTTTACAAAAAGGACAGGTGCACCCCAAGGCGATGAGCTGGGGCGTATGAATCCCTTGTCAGTCAACTCTTGCAATTGACTGGCTAGCTCTTGCATTTCGGAGGGGGCTAACCTATATGGAGATTTTGCCACTGGTGTAGCACCAGGTATAAGATCGATACGGAATTCAACATCTCTGATTGGAGGAAGTCCTGAAATGTCGTCAGGAAAAACTTGTGGAAAATCTTTTACAACAGGAATATCTTCAAGTTTCTTCTCTGCGGTCCCCTTCTTGATGATATGGGCCAAAAACGCGACATAATTCTTGTGAAGGTATTTTTGAGCTTGAAGACAAGACATTAAGTTGAGCCCTTTCGACGAGGTTTCTCCAATGATTCGAAGAGTCTGACCGTTTGAAAGAGAAATACGAATAAATTTCTCACGACATACAACTTCCGCATGATGTAGACTGAGCCAATCCATACCGATTATGATGTCGAAACTTCCCAGCTTCATAGGAATCAGATCGACTGAGAAATCGTGGTCGTTTAAAGTGAGTGTACAGTTGCGTAAAATAAAGTCTAATGAAACTGGTTTTCCGTCCGCAACTTCCACCGTTATGGATTCCGCGAGCTTATCCCGATTTTTACTTAAGATAGGTTCAAATTCTAATGACACGAAACTTCTATCCGCACCAGTATCAAATAACATAGAGGCATATCTACCATTTATAAGAAGCGTACCGTTGACCACATTGCCGTCAGCTCTGGCCTGGTTTGCGTTAATATTGAAAGCTCTTCCTCTAGCAGGTGGAGGAGCTTGGTTCGCTTGATTCACTGGGTTGGCTTGGGCCTGAGCATGAATAATATTGACCAGCCTTGGACATGTGTTTCTGAAATGCCTTGGGTCGCCGCAATTGAAACAAGCCCGCATAGGTTGGCCCATAGGGTAATTGGGTTGATAGTATGTTTGGGCTAAATGTTGGGCGGGTGGAAATGGTAGTTGTTGTGGTGCTTGACCCATTAACTGTTGGTGGGTTTGGGTTATAGGTTGGTGGCGGTTTGTTGGTTGAGACGTGCGGCAGTTTTGAATAGTGTGTCCGGCGACCGCAGCCGGTACAGTATTGGCAAGGGTAATCAGGGGAGTGGTGATACTGACAACGGTTACATTTTGGTAGTGGCCCTGTGTATGGTTTTCTGTATGGCGGGGTGGAGGTGTGGCTTGAGTGATGGGTGCAGCAAGAATAGGGGTGTTGGTTTGGGTGACTGCAAAGTTCCTGGTGTTAGCTTCCTCTTATTAGCAAACTTAGAGGAAGGCGTGTGGTGGTTTGAGGTTTGTCCCTCAGCAGGGGCTTTCTTCTTTTCTTCTTTGAACTTCCCATTGTGAATTCGGTTTTCGGTCAGTTCAGTTGCCAACTCCATGGCAGCTTCGAGTGTTACCGGTGAAACGCTGAGGACCGAATCTTGGATTTTCGAGGGAAGTCCTCGAATATAATGCTCGATCAGACGATAGGTTGGAGTGAATAAGTTTGGAACCTTTTGGTTCAACTCCAAGAACCTCTTGTTGTAAGTAGAGTGATCACCCTCTTTTTGCTTCAAGGCATGAAATTCATCCTCCAATTTCTTAATTTCACTTCTAGGACAGAAACGCCTAGTCATGATTTCCCTTAACTCCTCCCAAGTTAAGGCCATCGCATCTTCAGTTCCCCTCTTTCCCTTCTCAGTATTCCACCAAGTGAGAGCTACACCAAGTAGTCTCCCGGTGGCGTAACGAACTTTGCGATCCTCAGGACAATCGCAGTTTAAGAAAACGTTCTCCATCTCCTCGAACCAATGTAGGAGAGCAGTGACTCCCTCAGTCCCTTCGAATTTTGGAGGATCACAGGACTTAAAATGTTTGTAGGAGCATTTGATGGTAGGAGGGTTGTTGATGTTCTGGTCCTGTTGTTGAGGAGGGTTAGTAGGATTTGCAGCAAGGGCTTGTTGTACTTGTACTACGATGTCAGGCAATATCGTGGCCATTTGATTCGCGATATGAGTGGCCAAACGTTCCCGAGACTTTTCCGATTTCCTACCCCTTCGATGCTGTCTAGACGACATCTACAGGATCATAAAATGAGAAAGATTGTGAGTTTATGGTGTCTTTTTAGGTGTCATGTGTCTTTAAGAAAATGAAAATAACATAAATATCAATAATGCAACTACATCCAAAGGATGTCTTGGGTTCGCTCATGTTGGGCCTCAAATGTCCCCCATACCTTCACCTACATAGTCATGTGGGCCCCCATGGCTATTGGCTTGGTAGGATTCACATTAGTATTGGCAATTTAACACTCGCATCCCCCGAATGCAAACCACAAAATATGTTCATGAGATGTTTAGTCGGAACGTGTCCAGGTGTAGACACAATGACAACTCAAAGTGGGATTAGCTCTCACGACGTTTGGTATAGCATGCTTTGGCCTAATAGGTATTTCGTACTCTCATCGTTAGTCCCCAGGTAGGCAAACTGGTCCTTTATTTTGGATTTATACGAATGCCAGCCTAGACAGGACGTTCGACTACCGGACTAGTACCCTTCCAGTTACTACATGCCCGTCGTGAGAACTCACTTTGATGAGATTTGAAAACACAAAAATCATTGTAAAATCAATCATGATGTGGTGTGTGCTTGCATGGATGTGATATGTTATGATCATACGATTTCATGATAGGCATTATTTGATAATACTGGAAATGTAAATTGAACTGGAAATGTAAATTGAACTGTGCGCTCAAGGCTCAATCAAACGGAGCCGAACGTATTGCATGAACTGGAAATGTAAATTGAACTGTGCACTCAAGGCTCAATCAAACGGAGCCGAGCGTATTGCATGTATTGAAATGTAAAATGAAATGACCGATCAAGGCTCAATCAAACGGAGCCGATCGTGCGGGCACGCCACAGATCAACTGCATAATAAAATGGGGATCAAGCTCAACCTCGATGGATGGGGAGCTGCGGCCTCGGCAAATGCATGTACTGAAATAATAATTTGCATCCAATAATAACTACTTAACAGCAACAAACTAATACACATGTCATGATATGATGTATGCACAATAGTTTCATTATAATATGTAAATAAACAAAGACACATGATACACCCCAAAAACGTGATTAAAACGGAGAATTTGAAAGGTTCACTCACATTGGGTGCGTTGAATTGAAGATGGTGAGATGCGCACGATTTAGATGAGCGGATCGATGGGAAATACTAACCTAAATAATAATGGAAAAATATATTAAATGGATGGATTTTATTAAGGATTTTAAGGAAATTTTTAGATATATTTTTGTGAGTTTATGGCTATTTTCTATCTTTAAAAATGTTATTTTTAAGTATTTTTAATTGATTTTTAAATTAAAATAAACAAATAAATATATAAAAAAAATATTATTTTTTACTGTTGACCGTTGACCGGTTCGGTCAGCGGTAAAATCCTGCGCCGGGCGGGACTCGAACCGGCGACCTTCTGTTCACGTGCACGTAGCTCTACCAACTGAGCTACGTGACTAACCCGTTATAAACTCGGTTATAATTATATTTATATACTTATTTGAATTAACCGAAAATTCCTTTATTTTGCAAAAACGTTTTAATTCCATGGACCGGTGCTCGGGACAGGATTCGAACGCGCGACGTGAAGTTCATTTTGCACACAGTCCACCGCTGGACTGTGTGTCTAACCCGGTTATATTCTTGATTATATTATACTTAACAACTACCCGATTCAACCCGGTTAGTTCATGATTAAAAAAGGAATGTTATTACCCAAGCGTGCGCGTAGCAAGGATCGAACCCGGGACGTGAATATGAAATTTGCACACAGTCCACCGCTGGACTGTGTGTCTAACCCGTTTATAATCCGGATTTTAATTACTCTTATCTCATTATTAAGTTCGTCTTCTTCATTACGATTACAGACCTTACTCCGACATCTGGTTTGTGATTAATCTGATTAATAAAACATGACGACTAGCTTGAATGTACTAAACCGAACAGTTTGGGGAAAGAAGATACCGGACAGGTTGTCTTCCTCAGAGAGTCCGGCGAGAATTTGACGGCTCTGTTTTTTAACCTTCGGCTGAGAGGGTATATCAACAGAATTAAGGAATTAGATATGAAATTGAACTAGTGTGCATTGATTATTAGTACGTTTGAATGTGCATACCGATAACTAGCGAGTTTCCGGAAATTCCAGAATTTATCCGGCGAACACAGAAAATCCAGCAAAGTCGTCTGTGCCTGATTTTGAGTGATGGATTAATGTTAGTAAAGTTCTAACAATAGATTGAAATCGCAAAGAAGGAGTATCTTACCGGTTTGTGTTGAATACGGTTTTTCCGGCGATTTCTGCAGAGAATTCCGGCGAACTGTTTTAGGTGCTCAAATGATTTGAAAACGCGACGAAAAGGAAATGGAGTGTTGTTGTGACAGTTCTGAATCGTGCAAATGATCGGAACTTGAATTAAATCAGAGTTTGATAAATTTTCGGTTTCAAAAACCGAAAATGATGAAACTTTAAGTTCATTCATTACTGACTTACTTAGAAACCGAAATACATCGGTTATAAGTTGGCCAGATGAAATCGAAATGATTTGGCGATCGGTTTGCCGATTTCCGTTATTCAGATGGCATCAACGGTTAATTTGAGTTTGCGTATAAGATCCAATTGTTTGCCTAGTGTTAACAGAAAACACATTGTGGCGGAGTGGTTTAGTGAAAGAAGGTTAAGTCGTTTAGAGGCTCAGCTGACCCGGGTTCGAGTCCCGGCAGCTTCAAATGTTTTTTATTTATTTTATTTTAACTTTTTATCAAATATAATTTTTATAGTTTAGTTTATTTATTAAATTATGTAACGTTTAAACTCAAAATAATCATAAATAATTAACGAAATTTTTTTTTATAACTTAGTACAAGATTACAAAACGGAGCGGGTTTTGGAGACCCGATTTTTACAAATGTTACAGACATTACATTTTAAGACACGAACACGAAATCGGTAAACCCGAACACGACACGAAACTAAACAGGTATTATCGTGTCGACCTGTTATAGACACGAAACCTGTTAAGGTTAAACACGAAACATGTTAACTTCGTGTAGGTTTGTGCCGTGTTATCGTGTTTGCATTAGAATTGCCGGCCCTCTGCTGAAGGATGTTTAATTATTATTTTCCTTTCATGTTTTTACCCGATTCTTTTTTGTTTCTTTTCCTATTATGTTTTCACACCATTCTATTTTTTTTCTTTTTTGTTACTTTTTATTGTTTTTTAACGGGAGAAATCTTCATACTTTTTGTTTTTTGCTCATTTTTAAGTTTTCTTTTTCTGACTTAAAATTGTAATTTTTCTGTTTATTGTTTTTTGTTTTGTTTATTATTTGAGTTAATTAAATTTAACCAAACAATTTTTAATTAATTATTTAAATGGTTTTTTTTTAATTATACAAAAACTAATGAAGCGAACACATTCTAGACATATTACGACTATATTTTAAGGTTTTTTCTTTCTTTTGTTATAGCGAGTGTATCCAAACGGACAAAGTTTCCACTGTATGAAACGTACGGATTTGATCACACTAGTTTATATATATATATATATATATATATATATATATATAATATATATATATATATATATATATATATATATATATATATAATATATATATATATATATGAGAAGGTTTAAATGAGAAACCTAAATATTATGAGAACGAATGAAAAACCGCCAGAACTTGGTAAAAAACAATTCAAATTCAATTTTTTACACTTATCATTAATATCCGAATACAATGTTAGAAATTTAATTTACACGTTTAAATTTACGTGAATTTGTAAATAAAGAAAATTACACATGTATAAGTTTGCCATTTACACATGTGTAAAATTTTTATATTACACATGTGTAAAAAATCTAATAAGAGTGATTTTGAAAGAAGAATGAATTATTTGATGTTGTAAATTCTTTTTTTTTTGATGTTATATCTTAATTACAATGAAGTTTGTATTAAAAAAATTGTTTTGATTAGTTTTTTCATTCGTTCTCACGGTTCTCACAATATTTAGCGTTTTTAAGATAACCCTCCCATGTATTATATATATATATATATATATATATATATATATACACACTGCATGGCCCATTTTTCAATTACTCATATGTTTTTTTAATATATATTTACAGTTTTTTTAAAATTGAGCTATTGACTTTAGGGGCCCGTTTTATCTACTCACCTCGGGCTCAAAAATTTTTGAGGATTCTCGAAGACGGCCCTCCCAAGAGGATAGCCTGGTAGTAAAATAGTGTATTCTCTAACCAAATGGATATTGGTTCTAACACTATAAAGAGCAGGTGTGGTGTGATTTTAATTGTTAAATAAAAGTCATCCCATTTTAGTAACAAAATAAAGGCTTTTCGAATAATTATATTTTTTCTGAACGGCTGATTTTGTTAAACACAAGAAAACTATAGAACAATTACATACAAGCTTATAGCAAATCAAAGACTAATAAGTGAATTTTTTTCGATTTGATTCTGTTTTCCTTAAGTTAGGTATTTCCGTTTTTTCAATTTAGTATTAAAGGACGGTAGTTAATTAGGTGGAATGAAAACCAATTTGAAAACGTTTCGAGCTTTTCATAACGTGGTCAAAGAGAACATGGAAAAGCAAACTAGGAGGAATAAAATATATAGTGATAAAGCTGAGTATAATCTTTAAACATTAGTATATTTATATTTTTCAGTTTATAATTTATAATGGTAACACACTAAATAAAATTGAAATCAATTGTGGACAGAAAAAATATGGGTTCATAAAAAGTCTCATCCATCAAATGCCACTAATACGTTTTGAACGTATTAATTGTAGTTATAGATAAAGACGGTTACAGATAATTAATAAGTAAACTTTTAAATTAAAATAATTAGTCATAAAAAAACAAATATGTGATCTATTGAGGCTAGGACGAGTGACTGGATGTGAAATATCAACGATTCGTTTAAACTTTAAATTTTCATATATATAAAATATTTGTTTTGCATTTAGTCACTTAAAGCATCCATTCAATAATATATGATATAAACATTGATGTGAGTTTTATATTATTCTAAAGAAACAATTTATAAAAATTTTGAAATATTTAGGGGGTTAGGGCGTCACGTGATGGCCTTTTCTCCATGCGTTTTGGACTGTGAAACACCGCCGTCACCACCCTTGCTCACGCGTGGAATAGATGATGCATGCTCGTCATCACGCGTTGATTTTCAATTTTTGTACCGTTGAAATGACCGTTGGTTTGATTAATATGATCGTTTGGATGATTTTGCTATATATATATATATATACACACACACACAATAAAATTTTTAAAATACCAAACAATACAATCATTCCAACACAAAAATATACAATCTTTCAAACTACAAAAAAAAATTCAATTCAACCCAAAATGGAAGGTTCAAGCAAACGAGGTTCGGGTTCGAAGAAAAAACCCGTACAACCAAAGGTTCGAGCTAATCTTGGCGAGCCGACGAGATTTTGGTTGCAAGACGAACCCGACCCAATCCCACCATTTCAAACCCAACCGTTTCCCAACCAACCCTTTCAAACCCAACAATTTCCACCATTTTCATAACCCAACTGTATCAAAACCAACCTTTCATTCCACCATTTCAAGCTCAACAATTTCAAACACAACCGTTTCAAACCCACCATTTCAACCTCGACCCACTAGAAGATAACAATCCCATCCACCAATTCGCATGTGCATACCGCGAACCACAACAACAACTTGATGAAGATAGTGAACCGGTTCAAGAAGAAGAAGAAGACGACGATCAAGAAATTGAAATCGTCCCAAGATCTGCTCAGAGAGCTTGGAGGAGCGAGGAGAAGGCCCCCTTGGTCAAAGCATATTTACACATCTTCGAAAACAAAAAAAAACATTCGAATGAACAAAAAAAGACTTGTTTTGGAGACGAGTTATATCTCATTTTACCAAACTTTCCGGTTCAACCGAACGAAAATGGATCAAATTACTTCGAAGTGGAGAGATTTGAAGCGAAAAATGAGTAAATTTAACGCTTGCTTCATTCAATTGGTATGTTTTTTTAACTTATCTCTATATGTTTTATTTTTATTTTTTAAAACCAAAAACTGTTTTTTTTATCTTTTATAAACCGTAAACTATTTTTTTATTTTATAAAACAGAAAACTATTATTTTTTATCTTGTTTTATAAAATAGTTTATTTTTTTGTTTTTTAGACCTTAAATCCACAAAGCGGAGCGAGCGAGGCGACTATCATAAAAAACGCCTTAGAAGAGTATTGCTAGACATACAAGCATAAAACTTTTCCACACATGGCGGCATGGGAGGTTGTAAGACATCACCCGAAGTGGGTACCGATTGCATTGGTCGACATGGATGGGCCGACGACTCCAAAGAGAAGAGGAGGTCCCAAAAGATCAAAAACTTCCGAGTCCGGTAACATGCCCGAAATGAATTTGAATGACCAACCCAATGACGAACCCGATCAAGATGATACACCCACAAGGTCGCACCGCAAGAAAAGTGGTGATTCGTCAAATAGAGGAAAGGAAACTGTGGCGGAGTCCACCACCGAATTCAAAGAGGCTAAATCGGTGGAAATGGCTGAATCCAAAGAAAGAAAAGAAAAACTTGTGGCGGCAAAAGTTAAACGTGAGGAGGCGTATATTAGACACTAAACGAAAAAAATAATGATTTAAATGTCTTGTTACAACCGCACAACACCCTCGACGAACCGTTTAAGTCGATCGTACTTCAACGCAAATACGAGATATGTGAAAAAAGAGGTTAGGAAATGCCGTAGATTTTTCATCATAAGTAATAGAATAAAACTCGATACATAATAAAATTTGATTAGATATTATAAGTGATCGAAATTCAATAAAATAGTGGGAAAACACGAGGTGCTGAAAAGAAGCACGCGAGGAAGCACATGTTGGAAAATGGGAGGATAAAGAAAGAAATTAATTCCCCGAGATTTGCTCCCGGGTCTAATGCAGTGTGGCATGGGTTCCCTCATTTCATGCCCCTTATCACTCCAATAATTTTATTATTTATTATCTTTATCTTATATTAAAACGAAGAAAATGATTGAACACTTTTTAATTCATTAATATTAAAATTAAAAATCTAAGAAAATGATAAAAACAAAAATACTTAAGCTGATATCACAACATGTCGAGGGTCACTTGGTGGAATCACGTGGTCCTGCACACTTGCTATAATTAAGATATCTTGAGACGTTAAGGATTATCCTCGTGATCAACCTTCAACATGAAAATTATTATTTTTTCTTATACGTTGTAGTACGCACTAGTGATCATAACTAGTATATTAAATTAATAGATAAAATCTTAAAATTATATACTTTATTAACAATTCTATAATTGTCTCTCTCTCTTTGTTTAGGTATTGTAAAACTAGAAGTTATATCTGTGTTTCGCGGCGGGATAGCATTTTATTAAAGTTGCGCGTTACGGGTGATTGTTTAAACGTAGAAAAACGCACTCAACAACTATATATTAAAAGACACAAAAATATATGTTATTGTAAAAGTGTATGAATAGAATACCCAAAAGTAAATTCATAGGAAGTCGTTTATCAATTAATTCGACCCGACTGGTTTTCGAAAAAAAAAATTACGTCAAAACGTAAACCAACTGAAAACGTACATAAAAATAAGCACGGAAACGTATTATATTTAATTTGATATATTTTTTTATTAAAATTTACGCGAAACATACACCAACTTGAATTTATACCGACACGTAAATAAAAATAAGCACGTAAGAAAATAGTGTTTTTTTAAGTTAAAGAATGGTATGGCGCGTTGCGGCGGTGTCGAAACGTAAAGTGCCTCGGATTTATACAGTCTAATGAAAATGTATTAAATTTTTACCCAACTCATTTCCGAACAAAATTTACGTCAAAACGTAGACCAATTGAAAACTTAATGTATCTAACCAGACTCATTTCCGGGGAATATGTCAAAACGTAACTTGAATTTATACCACATGTAACTAAAGCTAAACACATAACATCAAAACGTAACTTGAAGTTACTCATTTCCGGGAAACAAATAAAATTAACATCAAAACGTAACTTGAATTTATACCACATGTAAAAGCTAAACACATAAAACTCGATTACAAAAGTATTTCGAAAGTTAAAGGGTTGTCAGTGTCAATGCTGAAAGTTGAGAAAACACAAAAAAAAATTATGTCGAAATGTAAATTAACTTAAGTTCATATCGACACGTAAATAAAAATAAGACGTAAAACTCGATTAAAAAGTATTTAGAAAGTTAAGAGGTTGTAACAGTCAATGCTAGAAAAAAAACAAAAACAAAACAAAAAAAAAACCCAAAAAGACACTTTTCATCCAACTTACAAAATATATATAATATATATATATATATATATATATATATATAATGTGTATATATATATATATATAATGTATATATAATATAATTTCATCACATTCCCTTTGCAAGTTTGCATACGCCTTTTTTTCCTTTCTTCGTACGTTATAAATACCAGAGCTAGTAATAAGAATTCACATAAACATATTGGAAAGAATGAGTTAAGACTATACGGTGTGAGAGGGTATGAAGAGAGAGCATTGACGTGGCAGCCACGTCAACAAGAGGCACAGTAAAAAAAGCACGGGGTGGAGGAGCGTGAAAGTGGAGTTTTTATAATAATAATAACAATAATAATAATAATAATAATAATAATAATAAAACAAGAACAAATCAAAACCAACCCAAACAACAACTAATAGCATCGACCCATGTCAGCCACCAACATCCCCTCCCCACCGGTGGAAATCTCCCCACCCATACCACTAGGGATGAGATCTTATGATACCGGTACCGAATTTCATGAAAAGTTAGCGGTACCCAGTATCAAATGTTCATCCCTACATACCATCACGCCAACCCACGGGTCGGTGTACCCGGCTTGAAGGGGCTTCCACGCCCATGTACTCGCCATCATACCAAATGGTCCAAGTTTGGTTTTGGTCTTTGTAATTTGATTAATAATTACTTTAATTAGTTCAGGTTAAATTAACAAACTTTTAACATTTTATGTAATTATGTTTTCAATTTGATTCTGGTAGCATACATTTGATCTTAGCGTCGTTAAAAAAAAAGTTAACTTAGCGTCAGGGGAAGGGGTAGCCTCTACCCCTTGGCCTTGCCACTTCGGCGATAGTGTAAATTTTGGAAAAATTAGACGTTTTTTTATATTTTTTTCGATTTCATTACACTTTTTTATAAAACATTACCTCTATAAAGATTTTCTAAATCCGCCACTGCTTAGTGCTGCAAATATTTTGATTATTTTTCTGTATGTTTACGCAATAAGATCAAACAAAACATATGAAATTTCATTGTAATAAATTTACATAAAATCACTTGTTCTTCTATGTTTGAATAAGTATAGATTTTTTTTTAGCCGTAAATTTGGATCACTGACGGACCACTGTAGTGTAATCGTGCCATCAGCGGAACCACCTGATCATATTCATCTCCACTATACATAATCTTTATACATCAATTCAGAAAAAAACCGAATAAATATGGGAAACTCCCCGTGTAAGAATCAAACCAAGGACCTATTGGTCTAAGAGCTTTATTCTATCACTAAGATGTCATTAGATTATAAAATCATGGACAAATAATGATAGATATAAGATGAAATATCACATATCAAAAGAAAGGAGGTTTTTTTAAAGTAACCAAATTAGTCCTTTTCTATGTCAAAATAACTAAAAGTATGTATAAATTTGATATAATGAAATATCATATATCAAAAGAGATGAGTTTTTTATTAACTCATCAAATTGGTCATTTGTTATGTCAAAAATAACTAAACTATCTATATACATGTTAAGTAAAATCTTGTGGTCAATGACTATAAACATCAAATTATTCTAATATTGCTATAATTCTGATTTTGTTTTCTTTTAACCAACTCACAAGTCAAAAATATTATTTTTCGTCTGATAGTTTCCTTGATTTGTGGCATAATTTCACACGTCCTTTTTGTACACAAGTCAAAGTAATTTCTTGCGTTCTTTTATTTTCCACAGTCAAGCTTTGTGGCCTAGTTTTTCATTTTAATTTCTTTGGGAAATATAAATGTTTTATAACCCTGTTTTTATATTTGCTATAAAATTAATATATGACTGTTGATAGTTTTGGTTGAGATCTTTTTTATAAATACAATTATTACAGAGAGAAACTTATAAAAATGAATTTTATATTTTTCTCATATGACTTGTCTAATTTGTTTTCCGTACGTGACTTGTGACTTTGTATTTATAAAAAGTGATGTATTAACTTCTTAAGCATTTCATTCATCACAATTAGTGAAAGGGGATGTTAACGTGATGGTACACATATTTTAAAATCTACGAATGTTTCTTTTATAATGTTAACGTGATGGGACACCTGTTTTAAAATCTACAAATGTTTCTTATATTTGTACAAAATTAGCTGATAATTTTAGGAAAAAAAACATTTACTATAATTAACATATTATATAAAGTTAAATATCAGTTTAACAATATATCTTATCTTATTTATATGATATATAGAAACAAAGCGTTGCAAGATCATGTGAACAGATCCAAAAGAAATTTCATTATATGCAATAACAAAATGCCAAACTTTTGTGAGAGATAAAAAATACAGGTGGGTCTTCCAAGCTTGGAGACATAAAAAAACCAATCAAACCTGATTTTTTATTCCAAATCTCATTATAATTAAAATACAATATAAAAAAAAAAGAATTTATAACATCAAATAATTTATTTCTTCTCTCAAAACAACTATTACTAGATTTTTTTTCACATGTATAATTTTTCTTTATTTACGAATTCACGTAAATTTAAACATGTAAATTTAATTTTTAACATTGTATTCGAATAATAATGATAAGTGTAAAAAGAAATTTTGAATTTGACTTGAATTTGACAAAGTTTTAGTGGTTTTTCCATTCGTTCTTACGGTTCTCGCGATATATAGCGTTCTCATTTAAACCTTCCTATATATATATATATATATATATATATATATATATATATATATATATATATATATATATATATATATATATATATTTATCTACGAGTAGGAATGTATCCTATGAAGATTTTATACGGGAGAAAGTGAAGAATTTCCGTTTGTAGAGATGAAAATCCATAAGCTCAAATTGGTTGGGAAGGACTAGACAGAGGCATGGTAAATAACAAGAAGAGTTTTCAGAATAAGTCAGGACCCAATAATAGTTAACGTACTAGTTAAAGAGAAACATTGAGGACTAAATAAGGGAGAATGTAACACCTCGTCTCAAACCACGACATTAGAGCACGTGACATACGATGAAGAGTTTGGCAAGAATGACCCTAAACTTCATATGGACATGCCCTGAGCTAGGAAATAAGTTACGAGAGCCATAACCTATCAACGAAAAAGTCTTGCCAGTCCAGATGTTAAAAAGTTTGGTAACGGAACATTACCATATCATAACGGTCTGTTAAGGACTTATGAGGAACGTTCGATGACGGACCATCACTATTCCGTAATGGTCCGTTACTGTTTTGTGACGGACCTATCACTTCCTTTTGGTTTATTTGGAAAGCATGGAACACTTCGTAGCTCTTTAACCAGATCAAATAAAGAACCACTCAACAAATTTATTATTGTGAAATCGCATCTCATTGTTATTTTTAAACTTATAAATATTGCTTTATAAAAGTCTTGCGGAGAGATGGGTGGCACTTGGCTTTGGGTATTGATTTTTGGTCGAATAACAATTTAACATGCATACCCTCCAACTTTGTACGTATTAATAAATTCAAAATACAACAACTATTACAATATACATCAAGTAAATAAATAAATAAATAAATCAAAGCTTTTGCTAGGTGAACAAAAAAAACCTTTAAAAAAAATCAAATGTAACATTATGATTTCTATAGTTCATCAAAGTTGTTGATTGCAAGTGAGTTAAAAAAGTAAATATAATAATGAAATAAACGTGCTGCTGCCATACCATTGAGCATTCTGGCGTTAACACGTAAGATTAAAATGTGTGTAACAAACTTAAAAAGTCTTCAAGATCAGCGTTTAGTAATTATTTTTATTCCCCTGATGTAATGTACCACCAATTTTCTTTAATAAAATAAAACAATTATTTTAATATTCAACGCATAAAAAACATAAAAAAGAATTCTCTCATATTTAAGAATCATTACATTGGAAAAGCGAACAAAATATTATCAGAAATTCAGATCATCGATGGTGGTATTCTCACACGCAAACTGGCGAAAGCCAACAATCCGCACTCTTGACCGGCCGTCAATCTTCCTCGCCGGAGCACTAACGGCGTTAATAATCCTCTGGGCTTTCTTCTTCTTCTCCACTATAAACTCCCCACCCAACAACACCTGCAACTGCAACCAACCCGACCCGTCCTTCAACCTCGAATTCGACCCACCCGTTTTCACCTTTTACGACGACCCATCCTTCGGGTACACCCTCAACAAACCCGTTACCAACTGGGATAAAAAAAGAGAAATCTGGCTCACACTACACCCGTCGTTCAAGCCGAGGTCACGTGACCGGGTACTTATTGTAACCGGGTCACGTTCCACCCCATGCAAGAGTCCCACTGGGGACCACTTTTTGTTAAAATTCTACCGGAATAAGGTAGATTATTGTCGTATACATGGGTATGATATTTTTTACAATAATGTTTTACTGGATAGAGATATGCCTTCTTGTTGGGCTAAGATCCCAACGGTTCGGGCCGCCATGGTGGCCCACCCGGAAGCCGAGTGGATCTGGTGGCTGGACGAGGATGCTGCGTTTACCGACATGGAATTCAAAATCCCGTTCGAGAAATACGAGGGTTACAACTTTGTTGTTCATGGGTGGCCGAAAGAGGTGTACGAGAAGAAGAGCTGGTTAGGGTTGAACGCAGGATCTTTTCTGATTAGAAACTGTCAATGGTCGTTGGATTTTTTGGACTCATGGGCCGATATGGGCCCACGTTCTAAAAACTATGACAAATGGGCTGATGTTTTGTTAAACGTGTTTCACCATGAGTCGGATGATCAAACGGCTCTGGGTTATTTGTTGTTAAAGGACCATCAAAAATGGTATGGCAAGAAAATGTTAATTGAAACGGGTTACTATTTGGAAGGTTATTGGGTTGTGATTGTGGATACTTTGAAAAATATTACCGAGCGGTATTTAGAAATAGAAACCACTGCGGGTATGTTGCGAAGGCGGCATGCGGAGAAAGTGAGTGAGCGTTACGGAGTGTTACGTGAGCCGTTGTTGAAAGATGCGGGTAATGAGTTTGGGAGCTGGAGGCGGCCGTTTGTGACGCATTTTGCGGGTTGTCAACCGTGTAATGGGAAGCATAACCCCTTGTTTACTGCCAAAGGGTGTCGCGATGCGATGAACAAGGCTTTGAATTTTGCGGATAATCAGGTTTTGAGGAATTATGGGTTTGTTCATCGGAATTTGTCTGATCCGTCGGTTGTTTCCCCGCTGCCGTTTGATTATCCGGCGTGATTAGGAGGTTATGAAGTTGTTTGATGCCTCACTTTCTGGACATATTTTAGAGGTTGTTTTAGTTTGGAAAATAAAATGGTTGTTATTGTCTAGTGTTAGTGTTGATTATAGATTATACTTTACTTCAACATTTTGGATTGTTTAAATGTGTTTACAAGTATTTAACTTTTTCTTTTTGCCTAAAATATGGTATTTAATTTTATATCCTCAATTGTTGCATTCCTCACATTATTAACAAGTTAAAAAGTAAGCTAGATTTGGTGTTTGTACTCATTTTGAGGATCTTTTTTCGCAAACATGTTAATGTTTTTAAAACTTGATACATCTCATACACATGAAATTCTTTGTCTACTTTTTTTTTGACAACTAATTAATGCTTTTAACACCTTTGAATGATTGAAAATTGATATCCTCATAAGATAATTCCTCTTAACCACCTATTGGTAGAGATGAATATAATATTTCCTCTTAACCACCTAGTGGTAGAGATGAGTGTAATATTTAGCCGTTCAAAAAATTTTCAGTAATTTATGATGATGTTGGCATCACATTTCTAGACAAACTCTCCTCTTCAAAAAAATTCTTTTGCTTTTTCGATTTTTTAAATAAATTATCTTCTTTATTCTTTTCAATTAAAGAAGTACAATAAACTTAAAAAATTAGATGTGATGTATAAGTATCTTTAAAACTAACTACAATTTGGGGATAACTACTTCGTGAGTTTTAAGTGATGTGTATTTAATCATGTCTCAGTCTCTGTACTAGGCCTTGAATGTATGGACAAACATGTGAATCTGTTAACAAGGTTGCAACGTCAACTTTCCCAAGTTATAAAAGATTTTGTGTTGATAAGCACTTAAAACATTTTCAAATGAGTCAGTTGGGTGTATTTACCAGTAAAGTTGACGTATTTTCAAAAGACTAAACTTGCAGGTACAATACGAAAATAGTGTAACATCCGTCGAAAAACGGGTTTTCCAAACCCGCTTCGTTTATTAATCGAATAATCAGTTTCGTATTTTTGTTGCTCATTTAATGCTTATTTTAATTTTAAACAATACATAACTAATAAACATTTTAGATTATGGAAATTAAAATTGTTAAAAAATAAAATTAAAACAATTAAAAATGAAAAGGGGCTGCCGGGTTTCGAACCGGGGTCAGCCGGAAACCTTAAACATTAAACACATAACCACTCCGCCACTAGCTGACTTTGTGAAATCTAGGAAACAATTAAAACATAAGTTCACCCGTGAATCACCTGTTTGCGCCAAAACTGAAACCGGTAATCGGCTTTCAGTTTTCCAGACGTTTGAGTGTTGATAATTACTGGTTATAACCGACGAAAACATTCGACGCACGATCTCAATCAATTCAGCTTTTATTGATCTTGAATTCATATGATTTCGGGTTTAATAACCGAAATCATTTACTTCCTGAATTACTCTAACAATATCATCATCTCGCGACTCAAAATCATCCACAGAACCTCCAATTTCACTTTCACTCTATTTTCAGTTCGTCGGAAAAGCTTTCTGAACTCGCCAGACTTTCGCCGGAAAACCGTGTCTTTCATCAAAACGGTAAATTTCTCAGTTCTTTCATCTTCTATCAGTTGTTAGGCTTTTTGCTAACTCAAACCTTTCAATCAGAATCAATCCCAGACGACGATATCGGATAATCAACACTCGCCGGAAGTTTTCTGAAAATTCCTACATTGCGCTGTGAAACGGTATAATCATTCAAACCTTCTGATAACTCTTGTTTAGTCCTTCAATTCCACAATTAGTTAATCAAAAACTGTTGATTGGTCCGCTCAGACGGAGTTCATAAAAACAGAGCCGACGACTTTGCCGGAATTCTGAGAAAAGTCATCATTCCGGTATGTTCATTCCCAAAACCTTTCCTATCCGTTTCATTTTAATCAATTATATGTTCGTCAATCGAATTAAACAAGATCAGTAGAATAATCATTGTCTGTGTTATTGTAACGAAGAAGATGAAGTTAGTCTGTATATAAATTTAATATAAATTGGATTATATCTCGGGTTAGACACACAGTCCAGCGGTGGACTGTGTGCAATTGAAACATAGCGATATCGGGTTCGAGTCCGTCCTTGTTCCGATTCGTCACAATATTAAGACTTTTTATAAAACCCAAATATGAAAACTTCCAGTTAGTATATAAGAGAAATAAAAACAAGTGTTTTAACCAGGTTAGACACACAGTCCAGCGGTGGACTGTGTGCAACGTTAATCAACAGGTCTCGGGTACGAGACATGCTATACACACCGGTTCGATGATTAAAATCCTTTTTGAAAATAAATGAATTTTGAATAAATTAAAATAGTATATAAATATAATTAAAAACAGAAATATTTCTGGTTAGACACGTAGCTCAGTTGGTAGAGCTGCGTGCACGCGTACGGGAGGTCACAAGTTCGAACCTCACTCAGTGCAAACAATATAAACGACCGAACCGGTCAATAAGTCAAAGTCAAACAGTCAACGGTCAACCCAAAAAGTCAACATATTTTTTTATGTTTTTATTTATTTATTTAATTTAAAAATCAAATAAAAATACTTAAAAATAATGTTTTTAAAGTTAGAAAAATAGTCTTAAACTCCCAAAAATATATCTAAAAATCCTATTAAAATTATTAATAAAATCCACTTATTTACCGTACCTCTTCGTTATTATTTAGGTTAGTTAATCCTCGTCGATCAACCCTCTAAACTCGTGCGCATTCAACATGTTCAACCGAACGCACCCAATGTGAGTGAATCTCTACAAATTCCCCGTTTTAATCACGTTTTTGGGGTGTATCATGTGTCGTATTATTTATTACATTTAAACAATTGTGCATCCATCATATCCATGATCAAATGTGTATACAATATGTATCAACTGTTTGTGTGGTTATTGTTTAGATTAAATTTATCATTTTCAGTACATACATTATCATAGGCCGCCGCTCCCCATTACCTATGAGCGTGAGCCGTTCCCCATTACCTATGAGCGTGAACGAGGCGTTGCCAACATACGATCGGCTCCGTTTGAATGAGCCTTGATCGCACATACATTTCATCATAGGCCGTCTGCTCCCCATTACCTATGAGCGTGAGCCGTTCCCCATTACCTATGAGCGTGAACGAGACGTTGCCAACATTTACATTATCATTCTTGTTATATATTCATGCAAGGTGGTTTGTTATTGTATGTTATTGTTTGTTATTGTTATTGTTATTGTATTGTATATTTACGTTGCTCACATATGATTATTGCACAATTTTCCATAATAAATATAACAAGAAATCAATAATAAATGTTTTCTAACAAGGTTCTCTCGCCAACTTTTGTTGACCCAAAAATCCCCATTTTTACACATGATAAATGTGATCCAGATGCAGCAAGAAACATATAGGATTGCTTAGAAGAATAAACCGGTTTAGACTTTGGATTGTTTAGTTAGTTATTTTCTTTGTAATTGTATGAACATGTTTGGAATATTGAGGATGTAATTTTGAATTTAATAAATATGAAACATATTAGTAAACATCATGAGCTTTGGTGATAACCCAATTATGCCCCGACTCTTATTCCGCTGCGGGTCGGGGTGTGACAGATTGGTATCAGAGCCATGACTATAGGGATATATGATAGGTTATTAGACCCTTAGAGCCTATACTATAGTTGATTAGAATTTTTAAATTATTTGTGTGTTACATGCAAAATTCATGATGTTTATATGCTTTATGTTTATTGTTACATTCAATGTTATGCAAGCATGTTCATAAGTACATATTATTATACAATGCCTATCATGAATCATATTCTCATAACATATCATATCCATGAGAGCACACACCACACAATTTCCATGACTTTTGCAACGATTTTTGTATTTTCAAATCACATCAAAGTGAGTTCTCATGACGGGCATGTAGTAACTGGAAGGGTACAAGTACCGGTAGTCGGAACGTCCTGTCTAGGCTTGGCATTCGTATAAATCCAAAATAAAGGACCAGTTTGCCTACCTGGGGACTAACGATGAGAGTACGAAGGACCTATTAGGCCAAAGCATGCTATACCAAACGTCGTGTGAGCTAACCCCACTTTGAGTTGTCATTGTGTCTACACCTGGACAACCTCCGACCATACATCTCGCAAACATATTTCATGGTTTTCATTCGGGTGATGCGAGTGTTAAACCGCCAATACCAATGTGAATCCTACTAAGCCAATAGTCATGGGGCCCACATGACTATACAGGTGAAGGTATGGGGGACATTTGAGGCCCAAACATGAGCAAACCCAAGACATCCTATGGATGTAGTTGCATTATTGATGTTTATGTTATTTTTATTTTTTTTAGACACATGACACCTAAAAAGACTCCTTAAACTCACAATCTTCCTATGTACGTTCCTGTAGATGTCGACTAGGCAACTACGTGGAGGTAGAAGGTCAGGAAGGTCAAACGAACGCTTGGCCACTCAAATCGCAAAACAAATGGCCGCGGTGCTTCCTGACATCGTAATTCAAGTCCAACAAGCTCTCGCCGCAAATCCCAACAATCCTCCCCATCAAGAGGACCAGAACGTCGACAACCCTCCCTCCAAAAAGTGCTCTTACAAACACTTCAAGTCTTGCGATCCCCCGAAATTTGAAGGGACCGAAGGTGTCACTGCTCTCCTCCACTGGTTTGAGGAAATGGAAAACACCTTCCTCAATTGCGATTGTCCCGAGGATCGCAAGGTACGTTACGCAACCGGGAGACTATTTGGAGTAGCCCTGACCTGGTGGAACACAGAGAAGGGTAAGAGATGAGTCGAAGATGCTATGGCCTTAACATGGGAAGAGTTAAGGGAAATAATGACAAGACGCTTCTGTCCAAGAAGCGAAATCAAGAAGTTGGAAGATTAATTCCACTCGTTAAAACAAAAGGAAGGAGATCATACTTCCTACAACAAAAGGTTTCTAGAGTTGAATCAAATGATCCCCAACTTGTTCACCCCAGTGTACCGCTTGGTTGAACACTACGTTCGAGGCCTCCCCTTAAAAATTCAAGACTCAGTTCTAAGCACTTCGCCTGCGACAGTTGAAGCCGCAATGGAACTAGCTACCGAACTTACCGAAAATCGCATTCGAAACGGTAAATTCAAAGAGGAGAAAAAGAAAGCCCCCATTGAGGCCCAAACTTCAAACCATTCCACCTCCTCCTCAAAGTTTGCTAATAAGAGGAAACGAAACACCAGAAACTTTGCTGTCACACAAACAAATTTCCCCATCCCTGCTGCACCCATTACCCAAGTTGCCCCCTCACCTGCACCATATAAAAGGCCATACTCCGGCCCATACCCAAAATGCAACCGTTGCCAATACCATCACTTTCCTGATCATCCCTGCCAGCATTGCACCGGCTGTGGTCGCGCAGGTCACACCATTCAAACCTGTCGCGTACCTCAGCGAACGAACCGCCATCAGCCCTCAACCCAAACCCACCATCAGATAGTGGGTCAAGCCCAACAACCTTTACTACTACCACCTACCCAACATGTAGCCCAATCCTACTACCAACCCAACTATCCCATGGTGCAACCTATGCGGGCTTGTTACAACTGTGGAGACCCGAATCATTTCAGAAACACCTGTCCACGCCTAGTGAATATTATCCATGCCCAAGCTCAAGCTAATCCAGTAAACCAGGCTAACCAAGCTCCTCCACCTGCAAGAGGAAGAGCTTTCAACATCAACGCTAATCAAGCTAGGGCTGACAACAATGTGGTTAACGGTACGTTTCTCATCAATGGTAGTTATGCATCCATGTTATTTGATACTGGCGTGGATAAGAGTTTTGTGTCCTTCGAATTTGAACCCATCCTCAACCAAACTCGTGATAAACTCATGGAATCCATAACGGTAGAAGTTGCTGACGGAAAACCGGTTTCATTAAACTCTATTATACGCAATTGTACTCTCACCCTAAACGATCACGATTTTCCAGTTGACCTCATTCCTATGAAGTTGGGAAGTTTCGACATTATAATTGGTATGGACTGGCTCAGCCAACATCATGCTGAAGTTGTATGCCGCGAAAAGTTTATACGCATTCCTCTTGCAAACGGTCAGACTCTACGAATCTTTGGAGAAACCACTTCGAAAGGGCTCAAATTAATGTCCTGTCTTCAAGCCCGAAAATATCTCCGCAAGAATTATGTCGCATTTCTAACTCATGTCGTCAAGAAGGGAACCAAGGAGAAGAAACTTGAAGACATCCCAGTAGTAAAAGATTTTCCGCAAGTTTTTCCTGACGACATTTCAGGACTTCCTCACGTGAGAGAAGTCGAATTCCGCATTGATCTTATACCTGGAGCTACACCAGTTGCAAAATCTCCTTATAGGTTAGCCCCATCCGAAATGCAAGAACTAGCCAGTCAATTGCAAGAGCTGACTGACAAAGGATTCATACGTCCTAGCTCCTCGCCTTGGGGTGCACCTGTCCTTTTTGTGAAGAAGAAAGATGGAACGTTTCGCATGTGTATCGACTACAGAGAACTCAACAGTTAACGGTTAAGAACCGCTACCCATTACCTCGCATCGATGATCTTCTTGACCAACTTCAAGGCGCCAGCTGTTTTTCGAAAATCGACCTTCGTTCTGGTTATCATCAACTCAGAGTACATGAAGAAGACGTCCCAAAGACAGCCTTCCGAACTCGTTATGGTCATTATGAATTCATGGTCATGCCATTTGGTCTAACCAACGCTCCAGCTGTCTTCATGGATCTAATGAACAGAGTCTGCAAACCCTATCTCGATCGCTTTGTTATAGTCTTCATCGACGACATTCTCATTTACTCAAAGTCTAAGTCTGATCATGAACGACACCTTCGACTCATCCTTACACTCTTAGAGAATGAGAAGCTCTACGCCAAATTCTCCAAATGCGAATTCTGGTTAAAAGAGGTACAATTCCTTGGACATGTCGTCAATGACAAGGGAATACATGTCGACCCCTCAAAGATCAAAGCAGTACAAGAATGGCAAGCGCCACGTACACCAACCGAAGTAAGATCATTCCTTGGTTTGGTTGGTTATTATCGCCGTTTCATTGCAAATTTCTCCCGCATCGCTGTACCACTCACGGCTTTAACACATAAGGGAAAACCCTTCATATGGGGACCCAAACAAGAAGAAGCCTTCCAAACCCTTAAACAAAAACTCTGTGACGCACCTATCCTCACTCTTCCTGAAGGTTGTGATGACTTCGTGGTTTATTGCGACGCGTAAGGGCAAGGACTAGGCTGTGTTCTAATGCAAAGAGGAAAGGTGATAGCTTATGCTTCTAGACAACTCAAAACTCATGAGAAGAACTACACTACCCACGACCTAGAACTTGGAGCCGTTGTGTTCGCTCTTAAGATATGGAGACATTACCTCTACGGTACTAAGTGTGAAATATACACTGACCACAAGAGTCTCCAACATATCTTCAACCAAAAGGAGTTAAACATGAGGCAACGGAGATGGGTCGAACTTCTTAATGACTACGACTGTGAAATTCGGTATCATCCTGGCAAGGCAAACGTGGTGGCCGATGCACTCAGTCGAAAGGGTTATGCGAACTCCATCCGTCTTCTATGTTAGCAAATCATAACAGATATCAAAGATCAAATCCGAGAAGCCCAACATGTTTCAGTAACGGAAAACGACGTACGAAAGGAGCTGTCTTGTGGAGCTGAACTTAAAATTGAAACTAAATCCGACGGTATTCTGTACTATCTAGATCGCATATGGATTCCTGACCACAACAACCTTCGTGAATTACTTATGAATAAGGCACACAAAACACGATACTCTATACACCCAGGAGCCGACAAGATGTATCAAGACCTTCGATACACCTACTGGTGGCCTGGAATGAAAAAGGATATTGCTGTTTTTGTTTCCAAGTGCCTTACATGTTCCAAGGTAAAAGCTGAACATCAAAGACCCTCAGGACTTCTGGTCCAACCTGAAATACCTGTATGGAAGTGGGAAAACATAACCATGGACTTCATTACCGGGTTACCTCGCACTTCTGGTGGGTATGACACTATATGGGTAATCATTGATCGTCTTACAAAATCAGCTCACTTCATTCCGATCCACGAAGATTTCAAGAACGAGAAGTTAGATCGTATCTACATCAGCGAAATCGTAAGCCGTCATGGTGTACCGTTAAGCATTATTTCAGATCGTGATGGTCGTTTCACTTCACGAACATGGCAAGCCGTACAAGCCGCTTTGGGTACACGATTAGACCTCAGTACCGCTTATCATCCTCAAACTGATGGACAATCTGAACGCACCATCCAAACTCTTGAAGATATGCTTCGAGCATGTGTCATAGACTTCAAGGGAAATTGGGACGCTCATCTACCATTAGTTGAATTTTCGTACAACAACAACTATCATTCAAGTATCGACATGGCACCTTTCGAAGCTTTATATGGTCGTAAGTGCCGATCTCCAGTATGTTGGCACGAAATTGGAGAAGCTCAAATCACCGGTCCAGAATTGATTCAAGAAACCACAGACAAGATCCATCAAATTCGAAACAATCTTCTAGCGGCACAAAGTCGTCAAAAGAGTTATGCAGATAAACGACGAAAGCCTTTGGAGTTTAACATTGGTGATCATGTACTTTTAAAAGTATCACCGTGGAAGGGAGTAGTTCATTTTGGCCAGAAGGGCAAGCTAGCACCACGCTACGTAGAACCTTTCAAGATACTCGAAAGAGTAGGACTTGTAGCATACAAGCTTGATCTACCAAAAGAACTCAACAGAATTCACCCCACATTCCACGTATCAAACTTAAAGAAGTGCCTCGCCGATGAAAACCTCCATATTCCCCTAGAAGATATTCAGATCGATGCATCTATGCATTTCATTGAAAGACCAGTAGAGGTCATGGACTTCGGAGAAAAACGTTTAAGACGGAGTCGTATTCCAATTGTTAGGGTACGCTGGGAGTCGAAACGGGGACCTGAGTTTACTTAGGAACGTGAAGACTCAATGCGCGAAAAATACCCGCATCTTTTTCCTGTTACCACTACTACTTAAATTTCGGAACGAAATTTCTAAAAGTAGGGGATACTGTAACATCCGTCGAAAAACGGGTTTTCCAAACCCGCTTCGTTTATTAATCGAATAATCAGTTTCATATTTTTGTTGCTCATTTAATGCTTATTTTAATTTTAAACAATACATAACTAATAAACATTTTAGATTATGGAAATTAAAATTGTTAAAAAATAAAATTAAAACAATTAAAAATGAAAAGGGGCTGCCGGGTTTCGAACCCGGGTCAGCCGGAAACCTTAAACATCAAACACATAACCACTCCGCCACTAGCTGACTTTGTGAAATCTAGGAAACAATTAAAACATAAGTTCACCCGTGAATCACCTGTTTGCGCCAAAACTGAAACCGGTAATCGGCTTTCAGTTTTCCAGACGTTTGAGTGTTGATAATTACTGGTTATAACCGACGAAAACATTACGACGCACGATCTCAATCAATTTAGCTTTTATTGAACTTGAATTCATATGATTTCGGGTTTAATAACCGAAATCATTCACTTCCTGAATTACTCCAACAATATCATCATCTCGCGACTCAAAATCATCCACAGAACCTCCAATTTCACTTTCGCTCTATTTTCAGTTCGTCGGAAAAGCTTTCTAAACTCGCCGGACTTTCGCCGGAAAACCGTGTCTTTCATCAAAACGGTAAATTTCTCAATTCTTTCATCTTCTATCAGTTGTTAGGCTTTTTGCTAACTCAAACCTTTCAATCAGAATCAATCCCAGACGACGATATCGGATAATCAACACTCGCCGGAAGTTTTCTGAAAATTCCTACATTGCGCTGTGAAACGGTATAATCATTCAAACCTTCTGATAACTCTTGTTTAGTCCTTCAATTCCACAATTAGTTAATCAAAAACTGTTGATTGGTCCGCTCAGACGGAGTTCATAAAAACAGAGACTTTGCCGGAATTCTGAGAAAAATCATCATTCCGGTATGTTCATTCCCAAAACCTTTCCTATCCGTTTCATTTTAATCAATTATATGTTCGTCAATCGAATTAAACAAGATCAGTAAAATAATCATTGTCTGTGTTATTGTAACGAAGAAGATGAAGTTAGTCTATATATAAATTTAATATAAATTGGAATATATCTCGGGTTAGACACACAGTCCAGCGGTGGACTGTGTGCAATTGAAACATAGCGATACCGGGTTCGAGTCCGTCCTTGTTCCGATTCGTCACAATATTAAGACTTTTTATAAAACCCAAATATGAAAACTTCCAGTTAGTATATAAGAGAAATAAAAACAAGTGTTTTAACCAGGTTAGACACACAGTCCAGCGGTGGACTGTGTGCAACGTTAATCAACAGGTCCCGGGTTCGAGACATGCTATACACACCGGTTCGATGATTAAAATCCTTTTTAAAAATAAATGAATTTTGAATAAATTAAAATAGTATATAAATATAATTAAAACAGAAATATTTCGGGTTAGACACGTAGCTCAGTTGGTAGAGCTACGTGCATGCGTACGGGAGGTCACAAGTTCGAACCTCACTCAGTGCAAACAATATAAACGACCGAACCGGTCAACAAGTCAAAGTCAAATAGTCAACGGTCAACCCAAAAAGTCAACATATTTTTTTATGTTTTTATTTATTTATTTAATTTAAAAATCAAATAAAAATACTTAAAAATAATTTTTTTAAAGTTAGAAAAATAGTCTTAAACTCACAAAAATATATCTAAAAACCCTATTAAAATTATTAATAAAATCCACTTATTTACCGTACCTCTTCGTTATTATTTAGGTTAGTTAATCCTCGTCGATCAACCCTCTAAACTCGTGCGCATTCAACATGTTCAACCGAACGCACCCAATGTGAGTGAATCTCTACAAATTCCCGTTTTAATCACGTTTTTGGGGTGTATCATGTGTCGTATTATTTATTACATTTAAACAATTGTGCATCCATCATATCCATGATCAAATGTGTATACAATATGTATCAACTGTTTGTGTGGTTATTGTTTAGATTAAATTTATCATTTTCAGTACATACATTATCATAGGCCGCCGCTCCCATTACCTATGAGCGTGAGCCGTTCCCCATTACCTATGAGCGTGAACGAGGCGTTGCCAACATATGATCGGCTCCGTTTGATTGAGCCTTGATCGCACATACATTTCATCATAGGCCGTCTGCTCCCCATTACCTATGAGCGTGAGCCGTTCCCCATTACCTATGAGCGTGAACGAGACGTTGCCAACATTTACATTATCATTCTTGTTATATATTCATGCAAGGTGGTTTGTTATTGTATGTTATTGTTTGTTATTGTTATTGTTATTGTATTGTATATTTACGTTGCTCACATATGATTATTGCACAATTTTCCATAATAAATATAACAAGAAATCAATAATAAATGTTTTCTAACAAGGTTCTCTCGCCAACTTTTGTTGACCCAAAAATCCCCATTTTTACACATGATACATGTGATCCAGATGCAGCAAGAAACATATAGGATTGCTTAGAAGAATAAACCGGTTTAGACTTTGGATTGTTTAGTTAGTTATTTTCTTTGTAATTGTATGAACATGTTTGGAATATTGAGGATGTAATTTTGAATTTAATAAATATGAAACATATTAGTAAACATCATGAGCTTTGGTGATAACCCAATTATGCCCCGACTCTTATTCCGCTGCGGGTCGGGGTGTGACAAATAGGGTTGGACTTTCTGATCAATGAAGAGTAGTATGGAAGGTTAGATAACAAATTCAACTTGTTATGCGGTTTATGAGTCCAATTAAGAACGGTTGGGAATTTCCCGCCTAATGAAC
>CAMTDV010000028.1:77421852-77590249 GCA_947069175.1 Scalesia atractyloides
ATTTTGTAAAAAATGGAATTAAACTGAAGCATCTCCTTTTAATCCAAACATTAACTTTAAGCGGAGGATCATAACAAGCAACGCATCTTCTGAAAAGTCAAAGGTTGTATTCACGTGATGGTCTGATTTTCCCATGATCCAAACGAGATCTCAACCAATTTTAAATTGTTATTTTTATATTATTGCATTTAATGAAAGATTTTATATATAACATATATCTCATATACAAAATTTTGTAATTTTTTAAACTTATTTGATTAGGATCTGTTTATGGTTATATTTTAATTGGCATGGACCCCCATTACCTGGCTTGCTAGGAGTTTTCTAATTTATTATTTCTATGTAATTTATGATACATAAATATTTTGAATCTCATGTATACAGGTGATCCATGTACATTTACAATACATGTTTAGGTTGCATAAGCGAGAAGTATTCGTGTCTACTTATATACGCATGTTTCTGTACATCGTCAGCATTATATAAAGGGGTATACTCACCATGTAATGTGTAATCAAAACCCAAATTGACATGCATCCATACTGTGTAAATGACTTAGGAGCTGTTTGACAACTTCTGAATAGTTAAGTTTGAATCAGTAAGAGGTCTGAACTATTAAGTGCTGAATCAGTAAGAGGTCTGAATCATTAAGAGGTAGTATAATACTTAACCGTTCAGAGGCAAATGTCTGACAATTCAAAGCTCTTAACCATTCAGACTCAATATAGTGTTTAACCATTAAGAGACAAATGTCTGAACCATTCGGATATTTGCTCGTGAAACAAACAGTCTGAACCATTCAGTGCTGGACCAGTATGAGGTTTGACCATTAAGAACTTTATTAAGAGGTAAACAAACTAAAGGTCTTAACCATTCAGACTCAGTATAGTGCTTAACCATTCAAAGGCAAATATCTGAACCATTCAGAAATCTATTCATGAAACAAACAGTTGAACCATTAAGTAACCATTAAGAGTCTTATTAAAAGCTAAACAAACAGCCTCTTAGACACACATCCACACTTTTTAATAGTTAGACGAACTGTGTAAATAGGTCTGGTTACACCATGTGTCTCGAATCACGAGTACTATTCTCAAACTGAAAAAAATAATGTTTTAATTTTACTATATAAATCTAATTTGAGTTTAAAAAATTAGGACTTGATTTAACGGCCGAACTATGTAATAGGTCTGGTTACACCATGTGTCGCGACTCGCGAGTAATAAACTCAAACTAAAGAAAATAATGTTTTTAATTTTACTATATAAATCTAATTTGAGTTTAAAAAATTAGGACTAGATTTTAACAAAAAAATCAACAAAAGAGTCGGATTCGTCTTATACCTCCCTATCATTATTAATAACTTAATGTTAGTTAATTGGAATTTGCATAGAAATTGAAATTCGATTTAGAATTTAGTTGTGTCTGTTTACATAATGGACTGGAATCTCAGTGGAATTGTAATGTAAATTTTGTTCCTTATGTTATTGTACAATTGCAATTCCTTAAACATAAGAAATGGAATTTACATTCAGTTTCATCCAGATTCCATTGCATTATATGAAACAAACGCTACGGAATTTACAATCCAGTTCCATCCAAATTCCATTGCATTATATGAAACAAACGCTACTATAGTATCACTGTATCATTTACTATAACTGATTTAAATCAATCAACATATTGCTTACTAATACTGAGCCATTGAAATGTCATTATTTCTGGTCACATTTTTTAATCGGTAACCAATAAAAAACGATATGATGAATAATTTCTAATGCCGTGGATAGTGGCTTGGGTCATGGATTGCCACACGACATAGCCTAACGAATAGCAGCTATCAAAACCAATGCGCTTAAATAAACTCACTCATCAGAACAGACCAATAAAAACAAACCAAAATACAGTCCCAGGAACCCACTTGGGCCTGGAATGCTGGCGACAGGCCCACGGTTCAAAATGTTCAACAAAACCCACTTTTTGGCCCAGACATTTATGATTAATCAAAGTTAAGATCCAAACACAAAACTAGTCCATGGTCACAGACTTCCATGATCCAAAACATAACATGCTACAAGAGTTCAAGATACTAATACAAAACCAATTGATATGCCAACTTTGATTATCTTATCTTACTTGACTATGCAAATCTTGATGACAGATGCAGCACCGATACGGTGAAGCGCCACAACAGCATCACCCTTCTTGCACAGCCCTTTCGCAGTCGCCGATTTCAAAGCAGCTTCCAAAATCACCTCAGTCGACTCAGCATCAGTAGCCTTAGCGGACCCCTCAGCAAGAAGCGGAATCAGTCCCCTGTACACCAAACTATGCCTAGCTGGCGTCTCGTCACTACAGGTCCAGTCAAACGAGTCAGTCGACAAAACAGGGACCACCACCGACAATATCGGAACCGCGGGTCTGTACTTCGCTACTAACTTGGCTGTGGATCCACCCCTGGTTAGCACCACAATGAGTTTCGCATGAGCCTTGTTAGCCGTTCTAACCGCAGATGATGCGAGAGACTCCAACGGGCTCATTGGCAGCGGGGTTGACCTTATCATCTCCTTGAATATGACTCCATAGTCGAGAGACGACTCGGCTTCAATGCATATGCGGGCCATGGTTCGGACAGCTATTTCAGGGTATGCACCAGCTGCACTTTCACCGCTAAGCATGACGCAATCGGTTCCATCAAGAACCGCATTTGCCACATCAGTGGCTTCAGCACGGGTGGGCCGGGGTGATTTGATCATGGACTCGAGCATTTGTGTTGCGGTTACAACGGGCTTTCCGGCTAGATTACATTTGTAGATCATCATTTTTTGGGCCAAGAAGATCTTTTCAACCGGAATTTCCATTCCCAGATCACCACGAGCAACCATGAACGAGTCGGGCTCACGCAAGATCTCGTCAAAGTTTATTACTCCTTCTTGGTTCTCAACCTTCATAAAAATCAAATCAGTTTAAAATATTTAATGCCCTAACTTAAAAAATAGAGTACAATGGCATTTTCGTCTCTGAGGTTTGGCGAGTTTTGTGACTTTCGTCCAAAGGTTTGTTTTACCACATCTAGATCCAAAAGGTTTGAAATCTTGCAATTTTCCATCCGGCTCGTTAACTCCATCCATTTTTCTCTGTTAAATCAAGGGCATTTCCATCTTTTTTTTAACTCAAAAGGGCAATTCGGTCTTTTTCAGGGGTATTCGATCTTTTTACATAAAGTGAAAAAAAAACCAAATTGCCCTTTAAGTTAGCAAAAAAGATGTAAATACCGCTGACTTAACGGAGAAAAATGGATGGAGTTAACAAGCCGGATGAAAATGACAAGATTTTAAACCTTTTGGATTCAGATACCGAAAAGCAAACCTTTGGACAAAAGTCGAAAAGTGGCCAAACCTCAGGGTCAAAAATGCCATTTTACTCAAATTAACATTATTTTATTTATCAACTATTTTCACGTTTCATGTTCTAGATGTATATTTTGCTTCCATTTGGTACATAACTTAATAATATATACAAACAAAATTATACTAATTAAAATGGAAGACTAAACATGAAAAAGTATTAAGAAAACCTCAAAAAGATTAAAAATATATATTCATAATTAAGTTTGAAAAAGAAAAAATATTTCAATTAAAATTATCATTCTAGTAGGAATTTATAATCACTTTGACAATTTTAAACAGAATATGCACACTGAAAACTAAAGAAACAACACGTACCTTTGACATCAACTGAATATTCTTGGCATGTGGGCCAAGAACTTTGCGAACATTTACAAGATCCGATCCCTTACGGACAAACGAGAGTGCGATCATATCAATATTATTAGGAACACCCCATTGAAGAATATCCTCCTTGTCCTTTTCTGTTAGTGTAGGAAGATCAACAATCACACCAGGAAGATTCACATTCTTTCTCTCACCTAACATGGCTGTGTTCTCACAGCGACATCTAACGGTCCCAGATGCCGGATCACATGACAAAACCGTTAAGGTGATGGTTCCATCTGCGCATAAGATTGTGTTGCCGGGCTTCAAGTCAACGGGTAATTTCTTGTAGCTCATAGATATGGTTTCTTCGTCTCCTTTAATGGTGTAATCGGTGCTTATTGTGATTTCCCGGCCTTCTTTGAGTTGAATTGGTTTCTCGTTTTGTAAAAATCCAGTTCGAATCTCAGGCCCCTGCAAGGAAAAAAGAAATTATAAACCCGTTAATCATAGTGAACTTTATAATCAATAGCATGACAAGAATGATGGGTTATAAACTTGTAATCTTTAATGAAACCCCCTAGGCCTGCAAACGAACCGAACGTTCATGAACTTGTTCGGCGGGAAGTTTGTTTATGTTCGTTTATTTATTTAATAGACCAACAAACATGAACAGTTTTTTTATAAACGAACAAACATGTTTTTGTTCATTTAACTAAACGAACGAACATGAACAATTTTTTTAACATTCGTTTATGTTCGTTTGAATAACAAATACAAAAGTAGTTATATTTATATAAATATAAACAAAGGGGGCTTTATAACTTATATAAGTATAACTAATTAGTCATTGAGTTTTCCAGTAATCAAAATGGGCGCTTCAATAAAACATATCATAATAAATCACTAATTTATACAAAAAAAAAACAACTTTATGTTTGGTTTATGTTCATTTGTGTTCTTTTATGTTTATTAAATTGTGTTCGTTTAATTTGTTTATGTTCGTGAACTGTTCGTTTAAGTTTTGAACAAGCGAACGTAAAAGAACACGGACATGCCCATTTTCTTAACGAACGAACACGGACAAAAAAAATTTGGTCGGTTATATGTTCGTGTTCGATTAAAGTTAAATGAACAAACACGAACGTGCATCCGTTCGGTTCGCTTACATGCCTAAAACCCCCATTGCTGTTTGACTTTAAAAGTCAAATCTTAACCATAGAGATGGTTAAGAACTCTTTATTGCAGAGTCACTATTATGTAAGTAAATTATTCTCTTACAAAAGTAATCAATCTTAACTTTATACGAACAGTTCAATTTGTTTCAACAATTAAAAGTCAAACAATCGCAAACTGATTGACCAAATTTTGCCACAAAGAGAGTCTTGATACAAAAAGCATAAAGACAACGAATTGAGATTTTTACCTTGGTGTCGAGCATCACTGCACACAAGATTTGAGTATTTTGCATGGCAATCCGGAGATTGTTCAATGTCTCCTGATGATACTCGTGGGTCCCATGAGAGAAATTGAAACGGGCAACATTCATTCCTGCCCTCAGTAGCTTCTCACACATAGCCACAGACCGAGATGCGGGACCCAGGGTGCATACGATCTTTGTTTTTGGAATACGACCGTCATTAGGAAGGTCCTTTAGGATCCCCTCAATGTCTATGTTTGACATGTTAAGTACTTAGATTATCTGTTTCACAAATGTCATAAACAAATTTAATCAGTAAATAGTTTATAAATCAAGTAAAACAAACTTGCATGCTGAGTTTAACATGCAAGAAAAACTTGAATAAATTTCAACAAGTAGTATGAGTGATTGGAACATTGCAAATGATATATAATTCAATTAATAAAATCAGACCAATATGCAAAAGGGTATATTAGGAACCTTCACAATCATGGTTCAATAGCAGTACAAAAAAAAACCCCCATTTTGCTAAATGGCGAGCTTTAATATCTATCGTAAATCTCGGATTTCCTCGTCTCAAACAACCATTAAAGTCATTCAGAAAATCAATTACAACATACATAAAAAAGAAAAAAAATACGAAAGTAGCCATTTTACAAAGTGTATCATAACTATATAGCCATGTCGAAAACAATTAAACAAATCACTCACATAGCCATGAGATATGAGATTGAGAGTTGTGTATCTACTTTTACTCATGTATCAGACTTTTCCAATCAATAATGACTTAAACTAATGTGATATGTGACCCCATATTGCGTATAGAATGAAAACAGTTAAGGTTTAGGCAAGTTAAAGAAGACACACGACTAAATATTTATGTATTTCACGGCTATGTGTAAAATTGTTCGGGCATGAGTCGCATGACCATAGAGATATAACACACTAAGAGAATTAGAATTGCAAGATTGGTGATTTCTCTTCACCAAATATATAACAACACTATATATATCTCTTTGTTAAAGTTGAAACTCAGCTTTTCTAACTAACTCATTTAGAAACCAAGAGTTAAAAGTGACATAATGCCATTCAAACCAACAAAATCCAACAAACGAAACACAGTTTATATAAAACTGGGACCCCGATTCGGTGGTTCCCATTGTTCAAAAACAGAATACGAGCCAGACCCATACAACACGACAAACTTATAATCAATAGCCAAAAGTTCATTCTCATGGCCTACAATTCAATTTCTACGCAATATAACCGATCTTCAAACAACAAATAACCAAATTACATGCTCTTACATACAGCTTCAGTTCATCCTTAAAAAGATATTTCACAAACACATCCAATTCCATAACACAAAACCAGTTTCGTATAACTAAATACATTTAGGACAACATATTCCACCAATCAGCAATCAAATCCGCCTTAATGCAATCAGATCCAAACCCAGTTCGAATCGAAGTAAATGAGCACACATTCAACAACAAAAAACTTGATTCACCTCTAAAAACTGCTTAAAAACAACAACTTCATGATACATCCTCAACAACATTATCTAGATACCGTCAAGTTACATCTGTTATTCAGTTTATATCTCAGATTTACATCTGAACCAGACAAATAACTGAATCAAACACAAACCCATGGCATTAAAAAGCAGATCCAACGAAAACCCAAAATCAAAATCACTTCACCTTTATCAAAACAACAAATCACACGGTACACATTTAACAACAGATCATACACAGTAGCTTGATAACTGATGTAGAATATATAAAAAGAAAAAGACCCAGAAAAGAAAACTTACTCAGCAACAAGCAAAGCTCTCAGTGCTGTTGTGGTCGCCAGCTCTCAGTTTATATAAATGGAGGGTGAAACTGAAAGGGACTCGTAAGAAGAAAAAGGGTTTACTCGTGTTTGGTGTGGAGAATTGTAATTGTAATTTTAATTAATTATTTTTTTTTTTTACTTTAGATTTGGAGAAACGTTGAGCGGCCAGTAGTTTTGGTCAACATGGTGCAGACAGCGTCATACAAGCGACTAAAGTAATCTTTTTCCGGTTGTGTTGTAAATCAATTAGAATCAGAATCAGAATAATCTTTTTTTTTGAACGGGCAACAAATTTTATTAAATAATTACAAGCTGGTCAAGCACTTTTAGTACACCAAAAACCAAACAGAAATTACATCAACCAAGCATTACAAAGTAAACTACACCATCTACGCATAGATATTAAAAGTTCTCCATTGTTCTCATGTCATCGTGTACTCCTTAAAATGGTATTTAACCCAAAGAAAACTAAGAGACTTAACCTCTTCGATTATCTTTGACAAGACGGACGATTTACCATTAAAATTCACCTTATTCCTTAGCTTCCAAAGACACCGGAAGGCTGTAAGTTTAACAGGATGAAGCGCCTTTCGCCTCCCTTTAGAACCTTGAGTATGGGATGAATTTCCAGCAGGTCACTAAGATTGAATGCATATATAGGTGGGACTTTACACCATTGAGACAATATTTGCCACATCTGTTGTGAGAATGCACAAGTTACAAACAGATGTTCACTAGTTTCCTATGATGCACGGAAACGTCTGGGAACAGCCGACTCCCGTCCCGGGGACTGCCAGGGGACGGAAACGCCACGGGGACGGCCGGAAACGTCCCCGCAGTTAGAAACGGCGAGAAACGTGCAAGCGCAGGGACGGCGAAGAAACGTGCAGGCGAAACGTTTCCTGCAAGTTTCCAGATTTTTTGAGCTCACAGAAACGTTTGTCAATGGCGAGTATTCCTTCATCCTCCATCTTCTCTAATCAACAACAAAACCAGCAATTCTTCAACCCCATAAACCCTAAACCCTCCTCTTCATCTCTATCTCTCTCTGTTTCACTTCCCAATCGACCTCAAAGGCCTAATCTTCTCATTTTCCGAACACAATCCGCCGTTGAATCCCCTCCAGTTGACAACTTTATCCCACAATCAGAAGAGGAACAAGAGGATGAAGGGTCTAGAACGAGATTGCTCGCCCAGAATGTTCCCTGGACTTGTACTGCTGATGATATTCGTCCCCTGTTCCAGAAGTACGGCACCGTTGTTGATATTGAGGTTTGCTGTTTTTGTATATCTTTTTGTTTGAGAGCCACATCTTTTTTGTATACTTTGAATGAGTACGGCACCGTTGTTGATATTGAGTTTGCTGTTTTGATCATCTTTCATTAGATGAACCGGAACTTGAAAGCGATTTGCTTGTTTTAATGTTTGATTAGCATTACTAAGATATGATATTTTTATTTTTTTATATGTTTTTATTCCGTACTCGTCCCGTCCCGCTTCTTAATTTTTTTTAGTTTTGCCGTTTCCCGTGCCCGTCCCCGTACCGGTACTCCGTTCCCGTACCCGTCCCAGTGCATCATAGCTAGTTTCAGGATGGTCACCACAAATGAAGCATAGATCTGAGTTTACAACAATGTTCCTGCGCATCAACATATCTTTTGTTGGAAGTCTGTCTCTAAATGCCCTCTAAGCGAAAATAGATACCTTTTTAGGAACCCAGTTGTTCCACCCGTATGTGCGTGCCGGAGTCTGGTAGGCGTTTGAATCAATAAATTTTTTTACACTCTTTACCGTAAATACCCCTGCCCCAGTCAATATCCCAAGCCCACTTATCCGAGTTAATTGTGACCGCAACCTGCATTAGTGAGTGAAGAAAAGTACAGATCGATATGAACACAAGAATATAGTGACAAAACAAGTGACAAAATCTTATTAACTTGACCCAAACCAAAATACCCAAATCTCCCAGATCTTACCAGATGTAAGATCAAACAACAGATCAGTACAGAGTGACAGATCTACTGGTAAGTTTTATCAGTTGATCTCTACAAAACAAGATACAAACTTTGAATATGATGAACAAGAACAAACCCTAACAGAGACAAAGACAAGAAGCGTACTGAAGAAGAATCTAGATCTGCACAGTACCCACACTCTTTTATACTGGCCACAATAACAAGTTACAACCTGCTCCCTGAGAATTGTCAACCTTTCACTTTAGTCCTCCAACTTATGCACATGTTCACTTGAACAAATATCAGTTACAATATAAAACAACTTATAAAAGTTGTTATACAACTTCAACCAACAAAAATATTTCGTAACTGTTTGCTCATGAATTACATATTTAACCTTCATTTTTAACATTCCCCCATAATTCATGCAGCAAACATATTAAACAACCCCAACTATTCACACAAACTGTTATGTTGACTTGCACTCAATCCTTTTGTAAAAATGTCTGCTACCTGCTTTTCAGTAGCATTTTTTTCTAGTTCAATCACCCACTTGCGACTTTTTCCCTTAAAAAATGCAAGTCCAACTTAAAATATTTTGTTCTTTCGTGAAAAACAAGATGATTTAATGAGATTGATATAGCAGGCTTACTGTCACAAACAACTTTAACTGGCAAATTGATTGACTTTTAGTTCTTGCAAAACATTTAGTATCCACATTATCTCACAGGTAGCTGAGCACATTGCTCTCTACTCAGCTTCTGCCGACGACCTCGACACTACACTTTGTTTTTTACTTTTCCAAGAGATAAGAGTATCTCCCAGAAAATATTCCAAACCCAGTAACAGATTTTTGAGTTAAGATACACTTTGCCCAATCTGCATCTACATACCCAACAAACACAAATCACTTGTCCTTTTAAACATGATTCCTTGACCTGGACATTGTTTCAAGTACCTAACAGTCTCAAAACAATGTTTAGATGTGACTGACAAGGTTTGTGCATGAACTGACTTAAAAACTGAACTGCATAACTTATATCTGGCCTAGTCAAAGACAAATATATTAACTTGCCAATTAACTTTTGAAAACCATTCACATTTTCCAACGGTACCTGTTCTTTGTCAGTTTTATTTGTAATCAAGTAACTCTGCTCTATTGGAGTTACAACTGGTTTGCAGCCAAGATATCCAAATTAATTTAATAACTCTAGACAATATTTCCTTTGAGACAAGCAAATATTATTAGCAGAGTATAGAACTTCTATACCTAGGAAATATCTTAATATTCCCAAATCTTTGATTTTAAAATTCTCACTAAGATAAGATTTTATTTTCTCAATCTTATCAACACTATTTCCAGTTATAACAATATCATCAACATAAACTAACATTACCAAAAATGTATCTTTATCACTCAAGATAAACATAGAATGATCACATATACTTTGAACAAAACCAATTTTTACTAACACAGAAACAACTTCTTATTCCACTTTCTTGGTGCTTGTTTAAGACCATAAAGAGACTTAACAAGTTCGCACACTTTTGTTTCATCACTTGAATAATATCCTTGTGGTAACGACATGTATACATCTTCCGTTAATGAACCATATAAAAATGCATTATTTATATCAAGCTGATATAACGGCCAGTTAATATTAACAACCAATTTTATTATTAACCTAACAGTAACCATTTTCACAACTGGAGAGAAGGTTTCATTAAAGTCAATACATTCTCTTTGATTATAATCTTTGGCTACTAATCTAGCCTTATACCTTTCAACTTCACCATTTGCCTTATATGTTTATTTTGTACACCCACTTGCAACCTATTGGTTTTCTCCCTTTTGGTAAATCAACCAACTCCCATGTATTGTTCCTATAGAGAGCTTCCATTTCATTGTTCATAGCTTCTATCCACCTAACATCTTTTATTGCTTCATTATAAGAGTTAGGTTCTATAGTTTTATTCAAGCCAGCAATCATAGACATATTATCAATAGACAAGTTTGTATAATTCACAACCTTTTCAATGCCATATTTTACTTTTTCTTCTACAACAAAGTCATTAAATTTCCCTAGGAAGTATACATTCTCTACTGGACTTCCTTATTTCAACCCTATCTCCCTCAGATGGGTTGGTCTCATCACTTGAAAGTCTTGTGTCCCCTGCCTTACCAGTTATAGGCACCTCACTTCTACTGTACTCCCTATTATTACTAGAGTCATAAATAGGGGACAGCCAAAGTAGACCCTTTTGGTTGCTGATCATCACAAGGACTCCCATGAGAACCATTTAAATCCCCCTCTTCATCATTGGGAGCAATTGGGGTCTCAGAACCAGCGAATGTAGAAGTTTCAACACAATCAAAAAAATTAAGTTGAGTGATAGTTTTATCAGTTTCAACATCTGGTGTATTCCAACTATTGGACTTGAAAGGATAAACAGTTTCATAAAATTTGACATCCCTAGAATAAAACTCCTTTTTTTCATCCAAACTCCACAATTTATGCCCTTTCTTTAAGTTGGAATACCCAATTAAAACACACTTATTTGCTCGAAAAGATAGTTTATCAGTTTCATTTAAAACAGTGCTGAAACATAAACATCCAAAGTTTCTAAGATGACTAAGAGAGGGCTTAAAGCCATGTATTAATTCATAAGGACTTTTTCCTAACAGCACAGAAGATGGCAGCCTGTTAATCAAATATACAGCAGTTAGCACACAATCAGACCAAAACCTTAAAGGCAAACCACCATGAAATAACAAAGCTCTAGCCATATTCAAAAGATGTCTATGTTTTCTTTCCACCACACCATTTTGTTGTGGGTGTGAGGACAGGATGCATGGTGCAAAATTCCTTTCTTTTCACAAAAACTACTCATTTGATTATTAATAAATCCAGTTCCATTATCTGATCCAAACACTTTAATTTTTTTTTCTCAAACTGAGTATGTAAAAGATTATAGAAACTAGTAATATTGTCAAAGACTTCATATTTATTTTTCAACAAATAACACCAAACTGACCTAGAATAATCATCTACCACAGTTAGAAAATATTTATAACCTTCCTTACTTGTTACTCTATAAGGACCCCATAAGTCAAGATGAATCAAATCTCCTACACTCTTTGTTTTATGTTCACTAAGTGGGAAAGGAACTCGTACTTGCTTGGCCCTATGACACACTTCACAAGAACTATTTGCACCAGACCCTATCCCCAAACTTCCTTTCAACTTGGCTAAAACTTCGTCAGAAGGATGACCAAGTCTACTATGCCATATATTAGACTTAACCAATGAATTAAAACACATATTTGACACATTACCAGATCTATTAACAAAGTATAAACCATTTTCCTGTCTACCAGTCACCAAGACGTTCTTTAACTTCAAATCCTGAACAGAACACATGTCTTCATCAAATACAACAGATAACTTGTTATCCTTTACTAATAACACAGACACAAGATTAACACTGCATTCAGGAACAAAGAATACATCACACAAGACTACACCATTTCCAAGATTAATATCTCCAATCTTTGTTACTTTAGCACATGTACCATTAGGATGACCGACTTTAATATCAAGTTCAGAAACATCTACACAATTATACATGTCTTTATCAACCATTACCATGTGTTGATTAGCTCCTGAATCTATAACCCAATTATATTAGAAACCAACATTTACCATACTAGAACATCTCACAAAATTACCACAGACACCAGACATACTAGAGAATTTATTACAAACATTGGACTCACCTCCCAAACTACCAGATTGTTGCTCAATACCAGGCTTGTCATTGACCAAACTCAACAATTTCGTTATCTGTTCAGAAGTGAAAGGCATGGAAGAAGTACTAGCAACCATATTTTATTTATTATTTAAACTAATATTCTTTCCTACACTACTAGGTCTTCTTTTAAACCCTTGAGGATACCCAACAATTTCAAAACACCTGGCAACAGTATGACCTAACATGTTACAATGAGAACATTTCAAATTCTGATTCGGACCTCTAAACACTTTCTTTTTAACATCAAAACTTGTATTGGTTTTAGTTACAAAAGCAACATTACTTCCTTTTGACATACCACTAGATCCTCTATGTGATTCTTCCCTAGACACAATTGAAAAAGCAGTTTTAACAGTTGGTAAAGGATCTCTAGTTAACAAGTTGGTTCTTACTGAATGATACACATCATCAAGCCCCATAAGAAATTGCATAAGTTTAATTAAAGCACTAAAATTATTAAATTCCTTTGAGGCCTCACAAGTACAAGAAGGTAATTGTAAAATAGCATCTAGTTGTTTCCATAAAGTGTTCAATTTATGATAGTATTCAGACACAGAACACCCACTTTGAGTTAATGAATTTATTCTTTTATGAATATCAAACACAACAGACCCATCAACCCTATCATAAGTTTCTTTCAAATCATTCCAAACATCTTTACCTAGTTTTGAAAACACTTGACCAAGAAATAATTCTTCACAAACAGAGTTTAACAACCAAGTTAAAACAATTGAATTACACCAGTCCCACTGTTTACCTAAAACCTCATCACCCTCAGGTCTTACACAAGTACCATCAATAAAACCAAACTTATTTTTTGCTTGCAAAGCTAGTTTCATACTACTAGACCATACAGAATAGTTCTCACTTCCTTTTAATTTTATTCAAAACTACTAGAATCACTTGGATGTATATACAAAGGATCCCCAATATCTAGTTTACTAATGAGGGTCTGAGAAGACCCAACAACATCACCCATATTCACACAATCAAGAACAAACAATACTCAGCAGAACTTAAGATCAAACAAACAACTTTTGTAAACAACAATACTGTGCCAGGGATCAAGATTCCAGGTTCATCCTCTTGGTGCCTGGACATGTCTTTACACAGTAAGTTTTGTCCTAAACTTAGTATAAGATGAATCAATACCAATTATCAGCAAACACTTTACACATAACAAATGCAACACATAGCACAGAAGACTCGATCAAGGCCGTCCAAACTACCCCGGTAACAATTTATGCCTAGACACAACTTATTAATGAATGTAATAACAGAAATAAAACTAGAGAGAAAGAGAGAAAACAGCCTCACAGTGGGTGCGATTAGGTCCAGATATTGCAGATCTGACAAACTATAGCCTTCACTTAGGGCTACAGTTGTAGATCAGAAGAACAAGAAAAAATATACCCGGTTAGTTGCCCTGTAGCCTTCTAGGGTTACAGAGACCAACGCGGTTCTTCAGAAAAGCCACCAAATCGCTTCAATACTCCTCTAACCCAGATTAGGGTTTTCAATCCTTCAACCGAGCACAAAACCAAGAAACTTCAGATTTAGTACCAAACGGTTTCTAAGTTCAGAAACCCTCAAATACCCCAGAATCAACAAGCGACAGAGCCAACGAACAGCGAAAATATGACTATCAAGAGCTTAATAGCTCTGATACCATGAAGAAAAGTACAGGTCTATATGAACACAAGAATATAGCGACAAAACAAGTGAGGAAATCTTATTAACTTGACCCAAACCAAAATACCCAAATCTCCCAGATCTTACCAGATGTAAGATCAAACAACAGATCAGTACAGAGTGACAGATCTACTGGTAAGTTTTATCAGTTGATCTCTACAAAACAAGATACAAACTTTGAATATATGAACAAGAACAAACCCTGACAGAGACAAAGACAAGAAGCAGTACTGAAGAAGATACTAGATTGCACAGTACCCACACTCTTTTATACTGGCCACAATAACAAGTTACAACCTGCTCCCTGAGAATTGTCAACCTTTTACTTTAGTCCTCCAACTTATGCACCTGTTCACTTGAACAAATATCAGTTACAATATAAAACAACTTATAAAAGTTGTTATAACAACTTCAACCAACAACAATATTTCGTAACTGTTTGCTCATGAATTACATATTTAACCTTCATTTTTAACAGTGAGGCCTGAAGCATGCCCAGTTCCAACATTTCAGGTTGTCCCGCTGGTTGCCACCTCCAAGCCCATCCGCCCGTTTGACCTATGCCCAAATTTCCCACCCTTTCCGTGACTGTACACCATTTGTGTGATTTGAGTCCAAACAACAACAGATACTTTCTTGCAAGTGTTTCCGACCCGAGCCATACATCAAGCCAAAACATAATACTATTTTCGCGCCCCACCACCCCCTTGATTACTTTAGGCAAGTCAAGACCCTTTCGTATTAGTTATCCCGATATATTATTTATATGTTTCCAAGGCCTCGACATAGATATCTTAACTGGTAGAAAACTCCATGCCCTTGCATTATGATGTAGTGCCCATACGACTTTCCTCCACCTGTTTTGATCCTCCATTTTAAATCTCCACCACCACTTCGCCAACATAGCTAGGTTTGCATCTCGGAGGGAACGAAAACCTAAACCTCCATATCTTATCGAGGCAATCACATTATCCCATGCAATCCCATTCATTTCTGACTTATCCTCCGACCCTCCCCAAAAGAAAGACCTTCTCAATTTTCCAAATATGCTATAACTTGAACCGGGGCTTTGTAAAGTGAGAAAAAAATAAGCTGGTAATGAGTTTAAAACATATTTTATCAATGTTACCTCGACCACCGTACAATAGATTCCTTGCTTTCCAAATAGATAGTCTAGATCTAAAAAGATCCATAATTGGTTTCCAATTCCTTACGCGATTCATATTCGCCCCAACATAAAGACCAAGGAATTTAAATCGGAGCTTACCCACTTTACATTGGCATTTGAATTTAACCATTCGCCAAGAACACAACGTCATCGTCATAGAGCAGGTGAGATAACAAAGGTCTATCATCGGGATGGTAATACAGAAATCTAATAAACAAATGCTACTTTTGGTGTGAGAGTTAAGAGTTGCAATCCTAAGCCGGTGTGAAATCGAAACCCGATAACCCACCCAACTCAAGCCAAAATCAGTTCGAACCAGATGGATACTCAACCCGGTTGAACCCATAGGTTTTGGAGTGGTTTGTAACCTTCTTCTTTGAAAACGGTTTCAAACCGGTTTTAACCTGAATCAGACTAGTAAAAACCCTCTCAAACTTGGTTTGAAATCGGTTTGAGCCCAACTGAACTAGGTAAAAAAACTAGTAACAAACCAATACAATTCGAACAGTTTTGAACCTGGAACGTACATGGTGAGCTAAATGAGGACGTTTACATTTATCAACCAAAGGGCTATGTGAAATGAGGTTAAAAACGACAAGTAATTTATAAGTTGATAAAGGCTTTGTATGTGCCTCTTCAAGCATCGAGAGCATGGAAGACACGACTCGACTTGGCGCTAAAGGAACTTGGTTTTACTAGATACAAACACGAAAAAACGAGCAGGTGGTTTGCATACTAGAATGGAACCAACACTTACTTTTGGTTGGTACCTATGTTGATGACTTGACTGTAATCGGAGTAACAAATCTAGACACTTGATTTCAAGAAACAAAAGGAAGCTCGTTTTAAAATGGGAGATCTTTATTTATTTCAATGTTATCTTGAGATCAAATTCGTCGAATCACATCAAGCAGTCCAGGTATATAACTAAAGTTCTAAAATAATTTGGTTATTGGGAAGGTAAAGTTGACAAATGAAAAGAAGAAGCCAAGAAGACCGATCGAACTAAGCTATGCTACCTAACTAATACACAACTGAACTTATATTATTAGATGAGTTATGTTAACCGTTTTATGCAAGAGCCAACACAGACTCAGGCTCAAGCCGTGAAGCAATTCTTGGGATACTTGAAGGGGAGTCTCAACCTCAGTATCTTTTATCCAAAAGGTGGAATCAAGACGTTACACGTGTTTAGTGATAGCGGTCACTTAATGGTTGTCGAGATGGACGAAGCACAACGTTGTTATGGTGATGCACATGTAACGTAGAGTTCTAAAAAACAAAGCACAATTGCATTATCATCTTGTGATGTGAGGCGTAGTTCATGGTGGCTACTTCGGTCGCATATCAAAGATTGTGACTTTGAGTATTGTCATCGAAGAACCAGTGAAGCGGAGGGGGCGGTGACATTAAGAGGGATTATTAATTGGCTAGCCTTGATGAAAAATTAGGAATTTCACCAAAGGAGTAAGCATATACATACACGTCAATACTTTATACCATAATGCGTTAAACGGAAGCAAATTAAAGTGGAACATGTGAGTGGAGATTTATAGCTAGCAGGGGCGTACCCACCTCAAGCCATGGGTGGACGGCCGCACCTCTTTAAAAAATATTTTTAGTGTTATTTTTCGCCGGAAATCTCGACCACACCCCTTAGAAATTTCCCTTGAAAATTTTCAACCGCCCCAAAAAAATATTATTAATTATAAAAAAATAAACACTGATTATTATTTAATATATAAGTATATAACACAATTTATATATTTAACTACTTATTCACTTAATTACTTAACCCAATCAAAGCCCAATCTACAATCTATTTTTATTAACCCAAGTCCAAACCCAACTCAAAGAAATTTGAACTAACTAAAATAACCCAAACCCATCCACCCATTCCAATTCCAATTCCAAATCCCGCTCCAAAAAAAAACTCCCAGCGACCGGACGTCTTTTTTTTGCTGGAAAACCAAAATTATGGTAGGATCGACCATATTACGCCCCAATTTTAATATACCACAAGTATAGTTTCTTTATTAATTTTTTATGTGATGATTAGGAGAAAATACAAATGTATAAGGGTTTGATCTTTTTATGTTTTTTGATTTTTTCGTTGTTCTAGACTTGTAGTTAAATGATTTTGTTGTTTTATTGATAGCTTTGTTTGTTTAAATGATTAGTTACAAGTAGTCAACATTTAATACTATGGCTTGAATGTTTGAAAATTATGATCTATAGTTGAACATGATTGTTTATTTTGTTTAAGTGTTTAATATTATTTTATGAATTTATGGAGCGAATTATATGTGATAGGAACACAATGAGTAAAAATGTAATGAACTTATGGAGTGTTTACTATCTTTAGATGATGTTTTGAATATATTTAAAAAAATAAAAATTGTAGGGCACAATTTTAAATACATTTGTAATGACGTTTGACGTATTTTTGATGATTATATAAATTTTGGTTTGATGTTCTTTTGTCTTACATGACCCAACCCGATCCGGCCCGCTATGAACCGCTTTTTTTATATAGCTAGGGATCTAAAATTTTTAAAAATATTTCGCACTTCCTGGAAAAAAGTTCCTGGGTCCGCCACTGACAACTGTTCGACATCCTTACAAAAGCCTTGGCACAGTTGAAGTTCACCGAGATGAGAGGAATCATCTGTGTCACAAGATTAGGAGGTTATTGTTAGTTTGATATTGTATAAATTTGGGTAAAAACTGTTATTACGTGGTTCAAATAAAAAGGAGTTGACTTATAAATGTCACACCCTGACCCGCAGCGGAAATGATAGTCGGGGCATGATTGGGTTTTCATCAAAGCTCATGACATTTACTATTATAAAATTTCATATTTATTATTCCAGATTAAGAGGGAGAATTCCAACAAACACATAAATCATACAAGCACAAAATGTTCTAATCATGACATTTAAGTAACGCTTTATTTTTCTTCTAAGGCCTAATCCTACAACCTGTTCACCTGTATCATGTGTAAAAATAGAGGTTTGGGTCAACAAAAGTTGGCGAGTGAATTCCATTTAAATATTTGGAAGAAAAGATATGTTGATTAATTTAAATATAAAAAAATGTGCATAAACCAAATATGAGCAAACGTATAGGTAAACAATCCACAAACCACATTAGCAATACACATGAGCATGATAAATGATGAACTGTGAGATCAAGGCTCAATCAAACGGAGCCGATCTAATGAGGCACGCGATGCTCAACTCGTATCCAACGAGGAACTGATGGGACTAATGTGAATGATTGCACTGAAATGAGAAAATAAATAATGAGCTGTGAGATTAAGGCTCAATCAAACGGAGTCGATCTAATGAGGCACGCGATGCTCAACTCGTATCCAACGAGGAACTGATGGGCCTAATGTGACAGCTTGACTGCATTGAGAAAGTATAACCACAAACAACAATAAACAAAATATCAGATAGCATGTTAATTCATATAACGGTAATTGCACAAATGTTTGAATAAAGGATTTAAATGAAACGACACATGATACACCCCAAAACATGAATAAAAAGGGGAAGTTTGTAAGAATTCACTCACAGTGGGTGCGTTTTCTTGAATTGATGATGAATGCGCACGATTTAAGATTCAACCGACGAGAAAACTAACCTAAATAAACACGTATTAATTTGGTAAATATATTTCTTTTGTTTGAAATTAATATTTTTTTTAGAACTTTTATCAGACTTTTAAGACAATATATGTTGTGTTTATTACAATATTTATTACTTAAAAAGTCTTGTGTTTTATATATATATTTTTAAGGATTTTTAGAGAAGAATAAAGAAAAGATTTATTAAAAAATATACCCTTTCAAACCGGTCAGTAATGTGGTTTTTGGCAGCGTGTAAGAATCGAACTCGTGACCTCCCGTATACGTGCACGCAACTCTACTAACTGAGCTACGTGTCTAACCCGAAATAATCTAATCTGAATTTTAATTACATATATATACTAACTTTTTAGTTAAATTATCTTTTGGTTTAAGGTTTTATTTATTTCAGAACGCATATAACCGTGCTCAGACCCGACTCGAACTTGCGACCTCTGACTTGTGTTGCACACAGCCCTACCAACTGGACTGTGTGACTAACCCGATATAAACTAGATTTTTATTACATTTATATACTTACTCGATTAAATCATGATTTTGTTTATTTAAAAAGGTTTGTTATATGAATGGATCGTTGCACATGAAGAAACTCGAACCCAGGTACTCTTGTTTGTAATGCACACAGTCCACCACTGGACTGTGTGTCTAACCCGGTTTAATCTAAGATTTTAATTATATTAATATACTAATTCGACTTCATCATCCTCATGTTTAAACCCACTGAACAGAACCCGATTAGATAAACTTGTGGACTGGTTTGTTTTGTATTAACCGATCATAAGGTAATTGAAAAGAAAACAAAATTCAAATGATTGTACCGAAATGAAGATGCTTGATTCCTCCGACGATAGCAAGAATATTCCGGCTAGTGTATAAATCGAAGACAGGGAGTTTGCAAAGTGTTTTGGAAAGTATGTATGTGTGTTCTAAACAAGTCCAAGCTCTCAATTTATAGTTGATGAAGGTAGCATTTCTCAATTTCGGTTTCAATCAAAGGAGTTAATGCGCAATGATTGTGTGACTGTTTTATGAATTGATAATTTCACTGATTGACTCGCGTTTATGATTAGAAGCAGTTACAAAGGGGTTAATTCGAGGAACAAAACAGAATTTGATGCCTTGATCATTTCAGCCGTTTCTTGGGCGGGTGTTTGGGTTTTGATGACAGGAAGTTGCACCGAAATAAAAGTTGTTTATTTTGGGTTTGTTTCAGATATATGTGTGTGGTGTAGTGGTGTGTTGTGTGCATTGTTTGGGTGGAGACCCTGGTTCGATACGCGCGGTCTTCGTTTTTTATTAATTATATATTTTTATTAACATTTATTATTTTACTTTATTATTTTATTTAATATTAAATACTAATAGCAATATAACAAATTTTGAACTTTTAACATAAATGCGTACGAACATCATACGTATTTTTTAATTACAAAACGGAGCGGGTTTTAGAACCAGTTTTTCGTCGGATGTTACAATAGACTTGGGGGATTTTTTTATAATAGTTATTTAATCGTAATTTGAGATAAATAGGTTTAATGTTTTAGGCATATAAACGGAAGGATTTTGTAAACCTAATTAATCATACATGAATGAGATTTTGACTTGTAAAACTAACTAATCATACATGAATGAGATTTTGACTACTCTGCTCGCATACGTATTCGCTCTTTCTTTTGCGTTTAACTTTGTACGGATCTTCTATCATATGAACTTATGATATTCAACATTAATATAAATATGTAGAGTACATTCACCAACATTTCTAACATTAATAATATACTCACATTATTATTAGTTGAGTGGATGATATATGACCATTTAGTAATTGAATTGATTGATTTGATACACCAAAGTTCAAAAATGGCCCTCAAGGTTAATATAGATTGATGACGAAGGCGAGTCCAAAGCCACTTCCCCTCTAAACAGCTAGGAGGATCAATGTGTCACTCTTCTGAGTACAGGCAAGGAGGAGACTTCTCCTCATCATCAAATAACATAAGGCAAATGGACAAAAAAATATGTAGTCTCTTTCAGTACAGAGGAAGTCAAAGTATTTCCTGTTAGGGAGTATTCATGGAAGACAAGAACTAAAAGGAGGCTAAAGAAGCATGTTACCTTTCTTTTCCTGAAGAAGGCATGGGTCTTACTTAGAGAAGGAGAAGCCCGTTGACTGTCTATAAATACTAGCCAAAGGGCATGACAACACACATCAGACACAGGACTCAACCTCAGATTTGTAGCCTCGCATGTCCTTTACTCCCCCTTTTGTAATCTATTTACTTCTCCTTTACATTTCATTGTACCTCCCTGTTGTAAATGTACTCCTTTGTAACTATAACACTTGGCCTTGGATCTTCTAAGGATAAGTGTGTCATTATATAAATAAAGGATACTTATTACCCTCCGTATAATCGTTGTAGCAACATAGATGATGGGTGAAAGAAATAGAAAGCTTCAAATTTGAAACTTGAGCCAATGATTATAATTAATTTACATGAACTCAAATTTTACATGTTAACGAGCCCAGGTATATATATCTATAACCATGAAAAGGTACGAAGATAATACAAACAAATGTTCCTAACTGGTTTTCCAATTATCACAATCCTTCTAATTGTATATTCTCAATGTTTTCAATGAAAGTCTCTTCTTTGCATGGAAACACGAGGCCTACCATCGGATGAGTATACCCATATTCTTCTTCTGCCATGTTTAGCAAGGTTTAAAACAAAGGATGTTAAGATATGATAATGGGATTATATATCTCTTCATGCATTTTTCACTCACATATACAGAGAAATTACCTTTTGGTACATCAAGATCAGCAAAAGTATCTTTATTCTTAATTGACCAACCTAAAACAAACACCTTTCCATCCATAACATCTTCGCTATAACCCATATCCATGTCAGTTGCAGAATGTTGATCATGATCATGAGGAGACTCCCCCTCCCCTAAGAATTTTCAGGTCACTTTCATTAAGATCATCATGATCTGCTTTCTTGGCAGCCGACCTTGTTCTTTTAGACAAGCTAGTGTTAGGAGGAGAAGCCTTCTTCTTCCTCTTACAAGCTTTCTTTAACATGGACACCTCCATAGGAGGATGTGGCAAAAGAGCAGAAGACGTTGGAATGGGAGTCTCATCATTAAGAGCATTGGGATTAGGACCACTGAGAGGAGGATCCATGGGAGCATCAAGAAACTCGCCACCACCAGCAAGCAAACTTTCAAAATCATCACTACCAAGGTAGGTAGATTCATAAGACTTAACCATAAGTTTTTCACCATTGAACAACTAAGGAGATTCATACTCAACACCATTCATGCTCTTATTAGATAATGCATCCAACAAACTCATTTCTAGAAAACAAGATAACAAGAATTAAAACAAAGCAAGAAGGATAGGAAAACAAGTATATAACAAAGAAATAAGTATGAGACTGTCACACCCCAACCCGCAGCGGAATAAGAGTCGGGGCGTGATTGGGTTATCACCAAAGCTCATGATATTTACTAATAAGTTTCATATTTATTAAATTGAAATTAATATTCAAATATCCATCACAAGAATTCATACAAACACAAACAATAAACCAAAAGATTGTTCTAAAGGAAATAACTTGTTTATTCTTCTAAGGCCATCCTATGTGTTTCTTTTCTCAGCTTGTTCACCTGTATCATGTGTAAAACAGAAAATTTGGGTCAACAAAAGTTGGCGAGTGAACTTTGATAAGACATTTAAATAATTGAGTTTTGTTGTTGTTTAAATAAAATTATGCATGAATCATGTGTGAACAGATGTATATAAGTAACAAATCACAAACCACATTGTATGAACATATGACATGATGAATGACGTCTTTGAGATCAAGGCTCAATCAAACGGAGCCGATCTAATGAGGCACCTGATGCTCAACCCGTATCCCACGAGGGACTGATGGGCCTAATGAAATGATTTCACTGAAAATGATAAAATGTATCCACATATAAACCACATAACAACTATACACATTTGATCACGAAAATGATAATAGCACAAGTGTTAAATAAAATAAAATAAATTGTACCGCACATGATACACGCCAAAACATGAATAAAACGGGGAATTTGTAGAGATTCACTCACCGTGGGTGCGTATTCTTGATTGGAAATGAGAGCGCACGAGTTGCGGATTTAACCGACGAGGAAGTACTAACCTAAAATAATAACGCGATAACCCGATAAATAAATAAACTAATATTTTGGTTAAAAACCTTTGTTTAGATTTTTAAGTTAATTTTATAATTTTTAAGGATATAATTAAGCCCTTGAATTTATGTATTTTTAAGTATTTTAATGTATTTTCTTTTAATATGGATTATGGAATGAAATAAAAGAATATAAAAGTAGAATAAAATAAATAAAAAATAAGAAAATAAATAATAAAAAAAATGTCAGTCTGACAGCTGTCAGACCGGTTTAATCCGGATTTTAAGCATGGGTGTTGAGACTCTAACTTGTGACCTCTCGGTTGCGTGCACGCAGCTCTTCCAACTGAGCTACGTGTCTAACCTGTAAGATTCTGGATTTTAATTATTCTTATATACACTTTAGGTTATTCAATTTTAATTAATTTCAAAAAGGGTTTTATTGGATCGAACCGGACGCCTGCCTTGAGTCTCGAACCCGAGACCTTGGCTGTAACCCGCACCCAGCCCAACCAACTGGGCTGGGTGTCTAACCCATTAATACTTTATATTTATATACTTAATATGTGATTTCAGAAATGACAGATTCAAAAAGGTTTTTAAGTGGTCCGGCCGGTGAGAGTGCTTGGGTTCGAACCGGTGACCTCGGGTTTGTTTTGCACCCGACCCAACCAGTTGGGCTGGGTGCTTAACCCGGTTATAATCCGTATCTTAATATTCAAACGCACACACTGCCCGTTGTCTTCTTCGTTTGAATTTTGAACAGTTAAATACCCGCCCGTTTTAAACCCCTTTACTTCTGATAGAACCGATGTGCACAACTAAATAGTTAAAGCAAAACAAGAGAAAGGAACAAGGGTTCTACCAATTGAGCTGAGCCGCGTGTGACTAGATTCCGGCAACCTGATGTATTCCGCGAGGGAGGGTTTTCGGTGACCGAAAGCTTTGATGGAGTATGGCTTCGCAGGATGAGATTGAACGAGGAAACGAGTATGAAGCTTGCGGTATTTATAGGTGTCTTGGTACCCCAAGATTTTTGGTAACCCAACTGCGATTGATCGGAATTGATTTGACAGGGTTGAGTGATTGGAATTTACCCTAATTAGCACTAGTGCCTGCTGTCGGTGTTTAAAGAAACGCGTTGGTTGATTTGCGAGATCTCCGGTAAGGAGTTTGTCACCGTTACAGGCTCCGCTGACTAGCGTATGAATATTTTGATGCTCGAGATATCTTGCATCAAGAGTGTGTGACGCAGTGGTGTTGAGTGCATGTTTGTACCCGGGGAACCCGGGTTCGACCCCGGTTCACCCCATCTTTTTATTTTAACTTTTTTAAGATAAAACATTTACTAATTATAAATATATAATATTTATTTCATTATTATTATTTTTTTATTAAGATTATTCTAAGCCTTTGCTGTTTTTATTTTAACATACATATATATAAATTCTAATGTTTTAAAAATAATAAATAAAATGCTCTTAAAAAATATATCAAACTACATAAATAAAAACACTTTGATTGATAATTTGGGTCGGGTTTTCGAAACCGATTTACACAAATGTTACAGTATCCCCTAGTTTTAGAAATTTCGTCCCGAAATTTAAGTAGTAGTTGTAACCGGAAAAAGGTGTGGGTACTTTTCGCGCATTGAGTCTTCACGTTCCCAAGTAAACTCGGGTCCTCGTTTTGACTCCCAACGTACCCTGACGATTGGAATACGACTTCGCCTTAAACGCTTATCACCGAAATCCATGATTTCCACTGGTCTTTCAACGAAATGCATTGATTCATCGACTTGAATATCTTCCAGAGGGATATGGAGGTTCTTGTCGGCGAGGCATTTTTCAAGTTTGACACGTGGAGCGTGGGATGTATTCTGTTGAGTTCTTCTGGTAAGTCAAGCTTGTATGCTACAAGACCTACCCTTTCGAGTATCTTGAAAGGTCCTACATAGCGTGGTGCTAGCTTGCCCTTTTGGCCAAAACGAAACACTCCCTTCCAAGGTGATACTTTCAAAAGTACTTGATCGCCAACCCCGCATAACTCTTTTGACGACTTTGAGCTGCTAGAAGATTGTTTCGAATTTGAAGGATTTTGTCGGTTGTTTCTTGAATCAACTCTGGTCCGGTGATTTGCGCTTCACCAATTTCGTGCCAACATACTGGGGATCGGCATTTATGACCATATAAAGCTTCGAAAGGAGCCATGCTGATACTTGAATGATAGCTATTGTTGTACGAAAACTCGAATAACGGTAGATGAGTGTCCCAATTACCCTTGAAGTCTATGACACACGCTCGCAGCATGTCTTCAAGGGTTTGGATGGTGCACTCAGATTGACCATCAGTTTGAGGGTGAAAGGCGGTGCTGAGGTCTAAACGTATACCCATAGCGGACTGCACGGCTCGCCATGTTCGTGAAGTGAAACGACCATCTCGATCTGAAATGTTGCTTAACGGTACACCATGACGGCTTATTATCTCGCTGATGTTGATACGAGCTAACTTCTCGTTCTTGAAGTCCTCGCGAATTGGAACGAAGTGAGCTGATTTTGTAAGACGATCAATGATTACCCATATGGTGTCATACCCACTGGAGGAGCGAGGTAACCCGGTCATGAAATCCATGGTTATATTTTTCCACTTCCATACAGGTATCTCGGGTTGGACAAGAAGTCCCGATGGTCTTTGATGTTCAGCTTTTACCTTGGAACAAGTAAGGCACTTGGAAACAAAAACAACGATATCCTTCTTCATGCCAGGTCACCAGTAGGTGTATCGTAGGTCTTGATACATCTTATCGGCTCCCGGATGTACAGAGTATCGTGTTTTGTGCGCCTCATTCATGAGGAAATCACGAAGGTTGTCGCGATCGGGAATCCAAATACGGTTTAAATAGTACAGAATACCATCGGATTTGGTTTCAATTTTGAGTTTAGCTCCACAAGACAGCTTATCGCGTACGTCATTTTCCGTTACAGAAGTATGTTGAGCTGCCCGAATTCGATCTTTGATGTCGGTTACAATTTGCGAACATAGGAGACGGATGGAATTCACATAACCCTTTCGACTGAGTGCATCAGCCATAACGTTTGCCTTGCCCGGGTGATATCGAATCTCACAGTCATAATCATTGAGGAGTTCGACCCATCGTTGTTGCCTCATGTTTAACTCTTTTTGATTGAAGATAAGTTGGAGACTCTTGTGGTCAGTGTATATTTCACACTTGGTGCCATAGAGATAATGTCTCCATATCTTTAGAGCGAACACGACCGCCCCAAGCTCCAGATCATGAGTGGTATAATTCTTCTTATGCACTTTGAGTTGTCTAGAGGCATAGGCTATCACCTTTCCTCTTTGCATTAGAACACAACCTAACCCTTGCCCTGATGCGTCGCAATAAACCACAAAGTCTTCGCAACCTTCGGGTAGTGTAAGGATTGGTGCATCACAAAGCTTTTGCTTCAAAGTTTGGAAGGCCTCGTCTTGCTTGGGTCCCCAAACGAAGGGTTTTCCCTTGTGGTCAAGGCCGTGAGTGGAACGGCGATACGAGATAAATTGGCAATGAAGCGTCGACAATATCCCGCCAAGCCAAGAAATGACCTGACTTCGGTAGAAATGCGTGGCGCTTGCCATTCTTGTACTGCCTTGATTTTTGAAGGGTTGACATGAATTCCTTTGCCATTGACTACATGACCAAGAAATTGTATCTCTTTCAACCAGAATTCACATTTTGAAAACTTAGCGTAAAGCTTTTCAGTCTTCAAAAGGGTAAGAATAAGCCGAAGATGTCGTTCATGATCGGATTTTGACTTGGAGTAGATAAGAATGTCATCGATGAAAACTATGACAAAACGGTCGAGATAGGGTTTGCATACCCTATTCATCAAATCCATGAAGACAGCGGGGGCGTTGGTTAATCCGAAAGGCATTACCATGAACTCGTAATGACCATAACGTGTTCGAAAGGCAGTTTTTGGAATATCTTCATCGCACACCCTAAGCTGATGATAACCAGAACGAAGGTTGATTTTTGAAAAACAGGTGGAACCTTGAAGTTGATCTAGAAGGTCATCGATACGAGGCAACGGATAGCGATTCTTAACGGTCAACTTGTTGAGTTCTCTATAATCAATGCACATGCGAAACGTTCCATCTTTCTTCTTCACAAAAAGAACAGGCGCACCCCAAGGTGACGGGCTAGGACGTATAAATCCTTTGTCAGTCAGCTCCTGTAGTTGACTGGCCAACTCTTGCATTTCTGATGGGGCTAACCTATAGGGATATTTTGCGACTGGCGTAGGGCCAGGCACAAGATAGATTCGAAACTCGACTTCTTGCACAGGAGGAAGTCCTGAAACTTCGTCGGGAAAAACTTGCAGAAATTCTTTTATGTTTGGAATATCTTCGAGTTTCCTATCATTGCCTTCTTTTTTGACGATGTGAGCTAGAAATGCGACGTAATCCTTGCGAAAATATCTTCGAGCTTGAAGGCAGGACATCAATTTGAGCCCTTTCAAAGGAGTTTCTCCAAAGATACGTAGTGTCTGTAACATTCGTCGAAAAAACGGGTTTCAAAACCCGCTTCGTTTATCAATCAAATATTCAGTTATAAGTTTCGTTGCGTATTTATGGTTCATATTAATTTTAAACAATACATAATTAATAAATATATTAGAATTTAAAAACCATAATTTATAATTAATAATAAATAGTGAATAAAAAATAAAATGGAGACGCCGGGTTTCGAACTCGGGTCACCCGCAAGCACAAAACACAAAACACACCACTCCGCCACACACTTTCTTTGTGACAATACTGAAACAAATAATACTTAAAGTAAACCCAAAAATCAAAACCGGACATCAGCGCGCTCAGAACGCGGAATCGCCGGAGTAAAACCAAAACCCCGCTAATGTTGCCTTTCCCTTTTGACTAAAACGCGATAACCGACTACGACATCAGTTATAACCGATGCCTAACCGTTAATTTCGGTCATAACCGCCGGAAAACCTTTGACCGCGAATCAAGACTCAAAACCCAATTCAGCCTGTTTTCACTATAAATACCCACTTGAACACTCTGAAAATCCTTTCGCTCAGAACCACGTTCGTTTCCGAAGTTTCATTTCTTCAAAAGCTCGTCGCCGGAGTTTTCTGCATTCGCAGAACTTTCACCGGAAAACCGAGGCTTTACTTCTAATCGGTATAAATCATCTAAACTTTTTTTGCTATCTCTTACTTAGTATTCTAATTGCACAACAAAATGATCAAAACTGTTAAACAGTTCACTCAGCCGGAAATCACAAATCAGAGCCGACGACTCTTGCCGGAAATCTGAAGAAAACGCTCTTTTTTGGTACATCTTATTCCTTAATCTTCTTCTTCTATTCCAATTCAATCAACTATAAGCGTTGTTGGTCAATTAAACAAACAGTCGGTTTCACTGTTCGGTAATTCCATAAGTGAAGAAGATGAAGTTAAAACATGTGTATTAGTATAATTAAAATCGGGTATATAACCGGGTTAGACAAACAGTCCAGCGGTGGACTGTGTGCACAAACAATACATACGTCCCGAGTTCGAATCGCACCCGTTACCGACTTTCAGAAATAAAACCAATATTTTTAGAACTTAATCAAATCAAGTCACAGAATGTTTATAAGAGGAATATAATTCAGTAGTTAAGCAGATTAGACACACAGCCCAACTGGTTGGGCTGTGCGCACTCGAACCAAAGGACCCGAGTTCGACTCCGGGTCTCTGCAACCGGTTCGGCTATATAAATTATTTTTAATAAAAACCAAATAAGTTTAAAGTTAATTAGTATATATATAATTAAAACAGAGAATATTTCGGGTTAGACACGTAGCTCAGTTGGTAGAGCTGCGTGCACGTATACGAGAGGTCCCGAGTTCGAACCTCACTCAGCGCATAGAAAACACAGTCTGACCGGTCAAGACCCGGTCAACGGTCAATGGTCAACGGTCAAAAAGTCAACCTTTTTATTTCTTTTTATTTATTTATTTATTTAATTGGAAAATTATTTAAAAATACTAAAAAAATAAGATTTTTAAAATTAGAAAATTTCCTTAAAACTCACAAAAATAAATCTAAAAATCCCATTTAAGAGCACTAATTAAAAATATTAATCTCAAATAAAATTTAATTATTTACGAATCGTTTTGTTATTATCTAGGTTAGTTCTTCCCTCGTCGATTGAATCATAAATTCGTGCGCCTTCATCATCATCATCAAAGAACGCACCCATTGTGAGTGAATCTCTACCAATTCCCCGTTTTAATCATGTTTTGGGGTGTATCATGTGTCGTATAATCCTTTTATTTTATTTAAACACTTGTGCATACATCATATCCGTGATCAAATGTGTATCAATTGTTGTGTGAATTATATGTAGATTGGATTTATCATTTTCAGTGCACGCATTTCATTAGGCCCATCAGTTCCCCGTGGGAGACGGGTTGAGCATCAGGTGCCTCATTAGATCGGCTCCGTTTGATTGAGCCTTGATTTCACATACATTATCATTCATATCATATACTCATCCAAAGTGGTTTGTGTTTGTTTATCTATATATGTTTGCTCACATGTGATTATTGCACAAATTTTCCTTATTAAGTAAAACAAGAAATTAGTAACAATGTTTTATCAAGGTTCACTCGCCAACTTTTGTTGACCCAAAATATCCACCGTTTTACACATGATACAGGTGATCCAGCTGAGACAAGAAACACATAGGAAGGCCTAGAAGAATAAACAAGTTTAAGCTTTGGAATAATTATATAGTTTCCTTTTCTTGTAATTTATGAATTTTGTTTTGGATATTTAAGTTGTAATTTGAATTTAATAAATATGAAACATTTTAGTAAACATCATGAGCTTTGGTAATAACCCAATTATGCCCTGACTTTTATTCCGCTGCGGGTCGGAGTGTGACAGATTGGTATCAGAGCTTATGACTATAGGGATATAGGATAGGTTATTAGACCCTTAGAGCCTATACTATAGTTGATTAAATTTTAAATTGTTTATGCGTTACATACAAAATTCATGATGTTTATATGCTTTATGTTTATTTTCACATTCAATGTTATGCAAGCATGCTCATAAATACATGTTATTATACAATGCTCATCATAAATCATATCCTCATAACATATCATATCCATGAGAGCACACACCTCACGATTACCATGATTTTTGCAATGATTTTTGTATTTTTCAAATCACATCAAAGTGAGTTCTCATGACGGGAATGTAGTAACTGGAAGGGTACGAGTACCGGTAGTCAGAACGTTCTGTCTAGGCTTGGCATTCGTATAAATCCAAAATAAAGGACCAGTTTGCCTACCTGGGGACTAACGATGAGAGTATGAAGGACCTATTAGGCCAAAGCATGCTATACCAAACGTCGTGTGAGCTAACCCCACTTTGAGTTGTCATTGTGTCTACACCTGGACACCCTCCTACCATACATCTCGCAATCATATTTTACGATTTTCATTCGGGTGATGCGAGTGTTAATCCGCCAACACCAATGTGAATCCTACCAAGCCCAATAGTCATGGGGGCCCACATGACTACACCGGCGATGGTATGGGGGACATTGGAGGCCCAAACATGAGCAAACCCAAGACATCCTATGGATGTAGTCGAATTATTGTCAGTTATGTTATTTTTCATTCTTTTTACGACACATGACACCTAGAAACTTCTTAAACTCACAATCTCCTATGTATGTTCCTGTAGATTTCGGCTAACAACTACGTGGAGGTAGAAAGTCAGGAAGATCAAATGAACGCTTGGCCACACAAATTGCTAAACAATGGCCGCAGTGCTTCCTGACATCGTGATTCAAGTTCAACAAGCTCTCACCGCAAATCCCATCAACCCTCCCAATCAAGAAGACTAGAGCGTCGCTAACCCTCCCTCCAAAAAGTGCTCCTACAAACACTTCAAATCTTGTTATCCCCCAAAATATGAAGGGACCAAAGGAGTTACCGCCCTCCTTCACTGGTTTGAAGAAATGGAAAACACTTTCCTCAATTGCGATTGTCCCGAGGATCGCAAGGTACGTTATGCAACTGGAAGACTCTTCGGGGTAGCCCTTACCTGGTGGAACACGGAAAAGGGTAAACGAGGAGTTGAAGATGCCATGGCCTTAACATGGGAAGAGTTAAGGAACTCATGACAAGACGCTTCTGTCCAAGAAGCGAAATCAAAAAGTTGGAAGATGAATTCCACGCGCTGAAACAAAAGGAAGGAGATCACACCTCCTATAATAAGCGATTTCTCGAGCTGAACCAAATGATCCCAAATTTGTTCCCCCTTGTACCGCTTAGTCGAACACTACATTCAGGCCTCCCCTCGAAAATCCAAGATTCGGTTTTAAGCACTTCGCCTACAACACTTGAAGCCGCAATGGAATTAGCTACAAAACTCACTGAGAATCGCATCCGAAATGGCAAATTCAAAGATGAGAAGAAGAAGGCACCCATAGAGACCTCAACTCCAAACCACCCAGTCTCCTCCTCAAAGTTTGCTGGTAAGAGGAAACGAAAAGCAAGAATTTTGCTGTCACTCAAACCAACCCTCCTATCACTGCTGCACCAATCACCCAAATTGCTCCTTAGCTGCACCATTTAAAAAGCCATACCCGGCCCACACCCAAAATGCAACCGTTGTCAATACCATCACCCTCCCGAAACTCTTTGCCAACATTGCACAAGCTGTGGCAGTGCAGGTCACACCATCCAAACCTGCCGTATTCTTCAACGAATGAACCGCAGTCAACCACAAACCCAAACCCAAAATCAGATAGTGGGTCAAGCCCAACAACCCTTACTTCTACCACCTGTACCACACGCAGCCCAAACTTACTACCAACCCAACTACCCCATGATGCAACCCATGCAAGCTTGTTACAACTGTGAGGACCCAAAGCACTTTAGGAACACATGTCCACGCTTGGTGAACATCATCCATGCCCAAGCTCAAGCAAACCCGGTAAACCAAGCGAACCAAGCTCCTCCACCTGCCAGAGGAAGAGCTTTCAACATCAATGCCAACCAAGCCAGGGCTGACAACAACGTGGTCAACGGTACATTTCTCATCAATGGTAGTTATGCATCCATATTGTTCGAATACTGGTGCGGGTAAAAGCTTTGTGTCCTTAGAATTTGAACCTAGCCTCAACCAAACTCGTGTTAATCTCATGGAATCTCTAACGGTGGAAGTTGCTGACGGAAAACCCGTTTCATTAAATTCTATTATACGCAATTGTACCCTCACTCTAAACGATCACGATTTTCCAGTTGACCTCATTCCTATGAAGTTGGGAAGTTTCGATATTATAATCAGTATGGACTGGCTCAGCCAGCATCACGCTGAAGTAGTGTGCCGCGAAAAGTTCATTCGCATTCCTCTTGCAGGCGGTCAGACCCTACGTATTTTTGGGGAAACCCCTTCGAAAGGACTCAAATTAATGTCCTGCCTTCAAGCCCGAAGATATCTCCGCAAGAACTATGTCGCATTCCTAACTCACGTCGTCAAAAAGGGAAACAAGGAGAAGAAACTCGAAGATATCCCTGTTGTGAAAGAATTCCCACAAGTCTTTCCCGACGACATTTCAGGACTCCCTCCTGTGAGATAAGTCAAATTCCGCATCAATCTTGTACCTGGCGCTACACCAGTCGCAAAATCTCCTTATAGGTTAGCCCCATCCGAAATGCAAGAGCTGGCCAGTCAACTGCAAGAGCTGACTGACAAAGGATTCATACGTCCTAGCTCATCGCCTTGGGGTGCACCTGTTCTCTTTGTGAAGAAGAAAGAAGGAACGTTTCGCATGTGCATTGATTATAGAGAACTCAACAAGTTAACGGTTAAAAATCGCTATCCACTACCTCGCATTGATGACCTCCTAGACCAACTTCAAGGCGCCACCTGCTTTTCAAAAATCGACCTTCGTTCTGGTTATCATCAGCTCAGAGTACATGAAGAAGATGTCCGAAAGACCGCCTTCCGAACTCGTTATGGTCATTACGAATTCATGGTCATGCCATTCCGTTTAACCAACGCCCCCGCTGTCTTCATGGATCTAATGAATAGGGTATGCAAACCCTACCTCGACCGTTTCGTCATAGTCTTCATCGACGACATCCTTATCTACTCCAAGTCTAAATCCGATCATGAGCGACACCTTCGACTCATCCGTACACTTTTAAGGACTGAAAAGCTCTACGCTAAGTTCTCAAAATGCGAATTCTGGTTAAGAGAAGTACAATTCCTTGGACATGTCGTCAACGACAAGGGAATTCATGTTGACCCCTCAAAAATCAAGGCAGTGCAGGAATGGCAAGCACCACGTACCCCTACCGAAGTAAGGTCATTTCTTGGTTTGGTTGGTTACTATCGACGCTTCATTGCCAATTTTTCTCGTATTGCTGTCCCACTCACGGCCTTGACTCATAAAGGAAAACCCTTCATATGGGGACCTAAGCAAGAAGAGGCCTTCCAAACTCTAAAGCAAAAACTTTGCGACGCACCTATCCTCACACTCCCTGAAGGTTGCGACGACTTTGTAGTATATTGCGACGCATCAGGGCAAGGACTAGGCTGTGTATTAATGCAAAGAGGAAAAGTAATAGCCTATGCTTCTAGGCAACTCAAGGTTCACGAGAAGAATTACACCACCCACGACCTGGAACTTGGAGCCGTTGTGTTCACTCTCAAGATATGGAGACATTACCTCTATGTACCAAGTGTGAAATATACACTGACCACAAAAGTCTCCAATATATCTTCAACCAAAAGGAGTTGAATATGAGGCAACGAAGATGGGTCGAACTTCTCAACGACTACGACTGTGAAATTCGGTATCATCCTGGCAAGGCAAACGTAGTGGCCAATGCGCTCAGTCGAAAAGGTTATGCAAACTCCATTCGTCTTCTCTGTTCGCAAATCATAACCGACATCAAAGATCGAATCCGAGCAGCTCAACATGTTTCTGTAACAGAAAATGACGTACGCGATGAGCTGTCGTTTGGAGCTGAACTAAAAATCGAAACCAAATCCGACGGTATTCTATACTATTTAAATCGCATATGGATTCCTGATCGCGATAACCTTCATGATTTCCTCATGAATAAGGCGCACAAAACACGATACTCTGTACACCCAGGAGCCGACAAGATGTATCAAGACCTACGATACACCTACTGGTGGCCTGGCATGAAAAAAAAACATCGCTGTTTTTGTTTCAAAGTGCCTTTCCTGTTCCAAAGTAAAAACTGAACATCAACGACCTTTAAGACTTCTAGTCCAACCCGAAATACCTGTATGGAAGTGGGAAAACATAACCATGGATTTCATTACCGGGTTACCTCGCACCTCCAGTGGGTATGACACCATATGTGTAATAATCGATCGTCTTACAAAGTCATCTCATTTCATTCCGATTCGCGAGGACTTCAAGAACGAGAAGTTAGCTCGTATCTACATCAACGAGATCGTAAGCCGTCACGGTGTACCATTAAGCATCATTTCAGACCGTGATGGTCGTTTCACTTCACGAACATGGCGAGCCGTACAAACCGCCTTGGGTACACGATTAGACCTCAGTACCGCTTTTCATCCTCAAACTGATGGTCAATCTGAACGCACCATCCAAACCCTTGAAGACATGCTGCGAGCATGTGTCATATGTAACGTCCGTCAAAAACGGATTTACCAAACCCGCTCCGTTTATCAACCGAACAGTCAGTTAAAATTTTCGTTGCGAATTAAATGCCCAAAATAATTTTAAACGATACATAATCAATTATTATACGGGGTTATATAATTAGTTTTTGAAAAACTGTTAAAAATCGCAAAATAAAAATGTTTTGTTTCTGCCGGGTTTCGAACCCGGGTCTGTACCGGTTCAACAACAACTTATCACCCAGCCAATCAACCGCTCCGCCACTTTGATTTTCTGATAATAAAAGGAATCAATTAATTCAAATAATGAAGTGCGGAAGTCAAAATTCAGTCAATTTGCGCCCAAATAGCAGTCGTCGGAAATCCCGACGACTTCGCCGATAATTTACGTTTCCGCTTAATTTAACCGAAGAATTAACTCCCACGACGGTTATAACCGACGTCTGAACCCGCGACATCAGTCGTAACCGCCGGAGAACGGCTGACTTCGAATTGAGACCGAATTCAGACCCCATACATCTCGATACTACCCTATAAATTCAACCACAACTCACCAGAAACCTTTCACTCTCAAATCGCACCCTTTCTCGGCGAAAACTCACTCGCCGGAAATATTCTGTTCGTCGCCGGAAAACCGAGTCCTTAATCTCTGAGCTTTACTGAACCCCCTAAACTTATACCGAAGTCACCCACACCCTTTGTAAGCTTTCTGAAGATTCTCTGCTGCAAGACACTCGTCGCCGGAAGAGATTGCTGTCGCCGGAGTTCTGCCGGAAAACAGAGGAAAGCCAGTCGGTACTTTTCACGCCTAATTTCCTTTCTTTTTTATTTTTATCTCATCTGTAATTAATCATAAAATGCTAAAGGAACCTGAATCAACACTTCGAACCAGTCAGTCGTCACTTCTGGTTATAACACAACGAAGAAGATGAAGTTCGGTAAACATATAAGTATAATTAAAATCAAGTTATTTATCGGGTTAGACACACAGTCCAGCGGTGGACTGTGTGCACTTTTAACGTAAAGGTCTCGAGTTCGAATATTGTTTCCACACACGCTGCCTTAATAAAAATTCATTTTTTTGTTAACTGAACCGGATTGATTTTATGTATATGTTAAGTATATTAATAACCGGAATAATAACCAAGTTAGACACACAGTCCAGTGGTGGACTGTGTGTATGTTTATATCTCAGGTCACGAGTTCGAGTCCGGTCTTCTGCGTCGACCCGGACAATTATTTTACCTTTTTAAATAAGTCAGAAATGAAAACAAATAGTTTGTATTTAAGTATAATAAAAATTGGATTATATAACATGTTAAACACACAGTCCAGCGGTGGACTGTGTGTTACACAACCCACAGGTCCCGGGTTTGAGACCTGTGGAGCGCTCCGGTTCTCTGGATTAAAAATCGTTTTTAAAATAAAGGATTTCTGTTTAAATCTAATTAATATATATATATAATTAAAATCAGATATATAACGGGTTAGACACGTAGCTCAGTTGGTAGAGCTGCGTGCACGCGTACGGGAGGTCTAGGGTTCGAGCCTCACTCAGCGTACAACAATACGCACTCGAACCGGTCAACGGTCAGGTCAACGGTCAAGTCAACGGTCAGAAAAAGTCAAATTTTTTTATTATTTTTATTTAATTATTTTAATTAAAAATCAATTAAAAATACTTAAAAATAACATTTTTAAGGTTAGAAAATAGCCTTAAACTCACAAAAATACACCCAACAATCCTACTAAAATAGATTAATAAAATCCGTTTACTTACCAAACCATAATGCGATTTATCTAGGTTAATCTCACTTGTGGTTAAAACCACTTCGCGTGCATTCAACATCATCAACCGAACGCACCCACTGTGAGTGAATTCTTACAAATTCCCCTTTTTATTCATGTTTTGGGGTGTATCATGTGTCGCTTAAACAAATTCTCTTATGCAAACTCGTGCTATACCATTATATGATTTAAACTAGAATGTAAATATTGTTGGTTGTGATGTATTACATATTGTCAAGTTGTATGCAAATTATTTAGGCCCATCAGTTCCTCGTGGGAGCGAGTTGAACAACGCGTGCCTTAAAACTCATTCATTAGGCCCATCAGTTCCTCGTGGAGACGAGTTGAACAACGCGTGCCTTAAAACTCAATTCATTAGGCCCATCAGTTCGTAGAACAACGCGTGCCTCAAAACTCATTCATTAGGCCATCAGTTCGTAGAACAACGCGTGCCTCAAAACTCATTCATAGGCCCATCAGTTCCTCGTGGGAGACGAGTCGAACAACGCGTGCCTCAAAACAATCATTGATGTATGTATGTGCAATATTTAATATTATGTGTTGTGTTAATAAATTTACATCTACATTTACTCATATGTGGTTATGCACATTATTTATAATCAATTGGATAAACTTGTTCAAATGTTTTCCATAGGATTCACTCGCCAACTTTATGTTGATCCAAAAACCCTTTTACACATGATACAGGTAAACAGGTTGAAGCAAGGAAAACATAGGAAATGCTTAGAAGAGAACAAAGAAGCTTAGATTGATAGTTAGAACATGTTGTAATCTTCATTGTAAATTGTATTTAATGAATATGAAACGCATAATAAATGTCATGAGCTTTGATGATAACCCAATCATGCCCCGATCACCTTTTCCGCTGCGGGTCGGGGTGTGACAGATTGGTACCAGAGCCATGACTATAGGGATATAGGATAGGTTATTAGACCCTTAGAGCCTATACTGTAGTCTGCCTAAATTTTAATTGATTAGGTGGTTACATACAAACTTGTGATATTTATCTGTTTCATATTTGTTTATATTTACAGCCAAACATACATGCTTATATACATATTCATTATACATATATCAATGATCATATATTCAATTCATTTTCATACTCTCATTATTCAAGGATTTTGTTGCAATTTTCAAATCTCATCAAAGTAAGTTATGCGACAGGCATGTAGTAACCGGAAGGGTACAAGTACCGGTAGTCGGAACGTCCTGTCTAGGTTGGCATTCGTATAAATCCAAAATAACGGACCAGTTTGCCTACCTGGGGACTAACGATGAGAGTACGACGGACCTATTAGGCCAAAGCATGCCACACCAAACGTCGTTCGAACTAACCCCACTTTGAGATGTCACCGTGTCCATGCCTGGGCACATTCCGAATATCATACGTTACATATTTCTCGATTTTCTCCGGGTTTTAGTGTACGTAACCAGGCTAACACATGCGAACCATATGAAAAACCCGGTAATCATGGGGGCCCACGTGATTACGAAGGTGAAGTATGGCGGCATGCAAGACCCAATTACGAGCAAAGCCCAAGACATCCTATGGATGTAGTAGAATTATTTTTCTATATTTATTTTATGAATGTTCATTCCCAAACACGACCCACGATCCCAAAAGCATCCAACTCATACTCTTGACATGTATTCCTTGTAGATGTCTTCTAACCTCGCCCGTAGGAAGATGAGAGCAGGAAAAGCCCGTGAACGCATGGCTGCCCAAATCGCTCAGCAAATGGCGACCGTAATACCCAACATCGTAGTTCAAGTTCAACAAGCCCTTACCGCTAATTCCGTTAACCCAACCCAACAAGAAATCAAAACACTGTCAATCTTTCCCCAAAAGTCACTAAATGCACCTACAAACATTTCAAATCCTGCGATCCTCCAAAATACGAAGGTACTGAGGGTGTCCACCGCTCTCCTCTATTGGTTCGAAGAAATGGAGAACACTTTTCTAAATTGCGATTGCCCCGATGATCGCAAAGTGCGTTATGCTACCGGTCGTTTACTTGGAACAGCACTCACATGGTGGAATACAGAGAAGACCAAACGAGGTGTTGAAGATACTATGACTTTGACTTGGGAAGAGTTGAAGGGAATCATGACAAGACGGTTTTGCCCAAGAAGCGAAATCAAGAAATTGGAGGATGAGTTCCATTCTTTGAACAAAAGGAAGGCGACCACACCACATACAACAAGAGATTCCTTAGCTAAATCAAATGGTTCCCAACTTGTTCACTCCCCTCTACCGTTTGATCGAGCACTACATTCGTGGTCTTCCATCAAAGATTCAAGACTCTGTAATAAGTACCTCGCCTGCAACTTTGGAAGAGCAATGGAGCTAGCAACAGCGCTCACCGAGAACCGAATCCGGAACAAGGATTTCAAGGAGGAGAAGAAGAAGGATAAAGCATCAACCAAACCTCAAACTCCACCCGAACCGAATCCTCTACACCACCTATTTCTAAGAGAAAACGAGATGGGCAAATTTTCGCCGTCACCCAACGCAACCAACCAGCTTCGCAAGTTGTACCTCCCCAAACTATCCCAATCACTCAAGTAACACCCAACTCAACTTACCCAAATAAGAAACCTTACATTGGACCTCACCCTCAATGCAACACCTGTTTCTATCACCATCCATCTACCTTACCTTGTCGACTATGTGCGAATTGTGGACGCTACGGTCATTTGAGCAAAGTTTGCCGCACCTCTCAAAACCAAACCTCAACCCCCTACTCAAACCCATGATCCAAACATATCAACAACCTCAATACCCATGTTCCCATATGTTCGAGCTTGTTTCAATTGTGGCGACCCTACCCATTTTAGAAACACGTGCCCTCGTTTGGTTAACATCATAAACGCTCAAGCTCAAGCAAACCCAGTTAACCAAGCAAATCAAACAAACCCAGCTCCACCGCTAGCAAGAGGAAGAGTTTATAACATCAACGCCAATCCTGTTGAAGATATTAACGGTCCAAACCAACCACTTAACTAGCCTTCTCTCACCAAGAATCAAGATTCAACTCCAACCACTTAGTTTTTTTATGTTTTTCTTTATGTTATCTCAATTTTCACGTATCTCAATTGGAAATTTATCCAAGAATTTTAATGCAAATTACTAGTTCAGTTTATTTTATACTCATTGATTTAATATTCATATCATCATACCTCACGACGTATCTCAGTTTCATCATTTAAAGAAGTTGAGTTGTGTCTCACTTCTACATAGACTAACCTCTCCATCATATTAAACGAGAGAGGTATTGTCATCATTCAAACATGTATACTATCAGAATTAAGACTCAAGCGCTGGTTGTTGTGTTTGTTTATGTTCTAGAGTCACATAGAACTAATCATAACTTACTGATAAAACCAGTGAAAATTTGACAAGAGTATGGTGGATACGCCGCTGGTACTTCCTATATATAAGTATTCTTGTCAAATGATCGGAGGCATTATCAGGCGGTTATGAAAGGTTCCATGTATAGGCTGTTTGTGTGAATGTTGTTTAGATTAAGTTTATCATTTTCAGTACATGCAATACGATCGGCTCCGTTTGATTGAGCCTTGATCGACACAGACATTTTCATTCACAGTACATGCAATACGATCGGCTCCGTTTGATTGAGCCTTGATCGCACAGACATTTTCATTCACAGTACATGCAATACGATCGGCTCGTTTGATTGAGCCTTGATCGCACAGACATTATCATTTTCAGTATTCATGAGTTGTTGTAGAGTCACATAGGACTAATCATAATTCACTGATAAAACCAATGAAAATTTGACGAGAGTATGGTGGATACGCCACTGGTACTTCCTATATATAAGTATTCTTGCCAAAGGATCAGAGGCGTTATCAGGCGGTTATGAGAAGTTCCATGTAGGATTTAGTATTGCCTTGGTTAAAATTTGTGTTACATTTATATCATCTCGCTATTTAAAGAAGTTGGATTGTGTTCCATTTCTACATAAACTAACCTCTCCATCATAACAAACGAGAGAGGAACTGTCACCATTCAAACATATATGCTATCAGAATGTGGATTCAATTATTAGTTACTGTATTTGTGTAGATTATAGTATTAGAAGTTTTGCCTTAGGATATAACCCTAACCTTCTAAGCATATTCAAACTTTTATGCATGAAATCAAAGTTAGCAAATCAATTCTGCTTATCAATACTTTTACAGTAGGCAACAAAAAGCGATTCCTGTAATAGGGTACTTAACCCTTACAAGAACGTTACCGCCTCGCACAAAAACTTAAACCCTTATTTCTTCTAAGCATATAACTGTCAAACTAAACACCATCATTCTTTTAGTCAAATATATCACTATTTAAATTTCGGGACGAAATTTCTAAAAAGCAGGGGATACTGTAACATCCGTAAAAAACGGATTTACCAAACCCGCTCCGTTTATCAACCGAACAGTCAGTTAAAATTTTCGTTGCGAATTAAATGCCCAAAATAATTTTAAACGATACATAATAATTATTATACGTGGATTATATAATTAGTTTTTGAAAAACTGTTAAAAATCGCAAAATAAAAATGTTTTGTTTCTGCCGGGTTTCGAACCCGGGTCTGTACCGGTTCAACAACAACTTATCACCCAGCCAATCAACCGCTCCGCCACTTTGATTTTCTGATAATAAAAGGAATCAATTAATTCAAATAATAAGTGCGGAAGTCAAAATTCAGTCAATTTGCGCCCAAATAGCAGTCGTCGGAAATCCCGACGACTTCGCCGATAATTTACGTTTCCGCTTAATTTAACCGAAGAATTAACTCCCACGACGGTTATAACCGACGTCTGAACCCGCGACATCAGTCGTAACCGCCGGAGAACGGCTGACTTCGAATTGAGACCGAATTCAGACCCCATACATCTCGATACTACCCTATAAATTCACCCACAACTCACCAGAAACCTTTCACTCTCAAATCGCACCCTTTCTCGGCGAAAACTAACTCGCCGGAAATATTCTGTTCGTCGCCGGAAAACCGAGTCCTTAATCTCTGAGCTTTACTGAACCCCCTAAACTTATACCGAAGTCACCCACACCCTTTGTAAGCTTTCTGAAGATTCTCTGCTGCAAGACACTCGTCGCCGGAAGAGATTGCTGTCGCCGGAGTTCTGCCGGAAAACAGAGGAAAGCCAGTCGGTACTTTTCACGCCTAATTTCCTTTCTTTTTTATTTTTATCTCATCTGTAATTAATCATAAAACGCTAAAGGAACCTGAATCAACACTTCGAACCAGTCAGTCGTCACTTCTGGTTATAACACAACGAAGAAGATGAAGTTCGGTAAACATATAAGTATAATTAAAATCAAGTTATTTATCGGGTTAGACACACAGTCCAGCGGTGGACTGTGTGCACTTTTAACGTAAAGGTCTCGAGTTCGAATATTGTTTCCACACACGCTGCCTTAATAAAAATTCATTTTTTTGTTAACTGAACCGGATTGATTTTATGTATATGTTAAGTATATTAATAACCGGAATAATAACCAAGTTAGACACACAGTCCAGTGGTGGACTGTGTGTATGTTTATATCTCAGGTCACGAGTTCGAGTCCGGTCTTCTGCGTCGACCCGGACAATTATTTTACCTTTTTAAATAAGTCAGAAATGAAAACAAATAGTTTGTATTTAAGTATAATAAAAATTGGATTATATAACATGTTAAACACACAGTCCAGCGGTGGACTGTGTGTTACACAACCCACAGGTCCCGGGTTTGAGACCTGTGGAGCGCACCGGTTCTCTGGATTAAAGATCGTTTTTAAAATAAAGGATTTCTGTTTAAATCTAATTAATATATATATTTAATTAAAATCAGATATATAACGGGTTAGATACGTAGCTCAGTTGGTAGAGCTGCGTGCACGCGTACGGGAGGTCTCGGGTTCGAGCCTCACTCAGCGCACAACAATACGCACTCGAACCGGTCAACGGTCAGGTCAACGGTCAAGTCAACGGTCAGAAAAAGTCAAATTTTTTTATTATTTTTATTTAATTATTTTAATTAAAAATCAATTAAAAATACTTAAAAATAACATTTTTAAGGTTAGAAAATAGCCTTAAACTCACAAAAATACACCCAACAATCCTACTAAAATAGATTAATAAAATCCGTTTACTTACCAAACCATAATGCGATTTATCTAGGTTAATCTCACTTGTGGTTAAAACCACTTCGCGTGCATTCAACATCATCAACCGAACGCACCCACTGTGAGTGAATTCTTACAAATTCCCCTTTTTATTCATGTTTTGGGGTGTATCATGTGTCGCTTAAACAAATTCTCTTATGCAAACTCGTGCTATACCATTATATGATTTAAACTAGAATGTAAATATTGTTGGTTGTGATGTATTACATATTGTCAAGTTGTATGCAAATTATTTAGGCCCATCAGTTCCTCGTGGGAGACGAGTTGAACAACGCATGCCTTAAAACTCATTCATTAGGCCCATCAGTTCGTAGAACAACGCTTGCCTCAAAACTCATTCATTAGGCCCATCAGTTCCTCGTGGGAGACGAGTCGAACAACGCGTGCCTCAAAACAATCAGTTGATGTATGTATGTGCAATATTTAATATTATGTGTTGTGTTAATAAATTTACATCTACATTTACTCATATGTGGTTATGCACATTATTTATAATCAATTGGATAAACTTGTTCAAATGTTTTCCATAGGATTCACTCGCCAACTTTATGTTGATCCAAAAACCCTTTTAGACATGATACAGGTGAACAGGTTGAAGCAAGGAAAACATAGGAAATGCCTTAGAAGAGAACAAAGAAGCTTAGATTGATAGTTAGAACATGTTGTAATCTTCATTGTAAATTGTATTTAATGAATATGAAACGCATAATAAATGTCATGAGCTTTGATGATAACCCAATCATGCCCCGATCACCTTTTCCGCTGCGGGTCGGGGTGTGACATCATAGACTTCAAAGGGAATTGGGACGCACATCTACCATTAGTTGAATTTTCGTACAACAATAGCTATCATTCAAGTATCGGCATGGCTCCTTTCGAAGCTTTATATGGTCGTAAGTGCCGATCTCCAGTATGTTGGCACGAAATTGGGGAATCACAAATCACCGGTCCAGAATTAATTCAAGAAACAACCGACAAGGTCATTCAAATTCGAAACAATCTTCTAGCGGCTCAAAGTCGTCAAAAGAGTTATGCAGACAAACGACGAAAGCCCTAAGAGTTTGACATTGGTGATCAAGTACTTTTAAAAGTATCACCGTGGAAGGGAGTGATTCGTTTTGGCCAGAAGGGCAAGCTAGCACCACGCTACGTAGGACCTTTCAAGATACTCGAAAGAGTAGGTCCTGTAGCATACAAGCTTGACCTACCAGAAGAGCTCAACAGAATTCATACCACATTTCACGTATCAAACTTGAAAAGGTGCCTCGCCGATGAAAACCTCCATATTCCTCTAGACATTCAAGTCGATGAATCTATGCACTTCATTGAAAGACCAGTAGAAATCATGGACTTCGGAGAGAAGCGTTTAAGGCGAAGTCGTATTCCAATTGTCAGGGTACGTTGGGAGTCGAAACGAGGACCCGAGTTTACTTGGGAACGTGAAGACTCAATGCGCGAAAAATACCCGCATCTTTTTCCTGTTACCACCACTACGTAAATTTCGGGACGAAATTTCTAAAAGTAGGGGATACTGTAACATTCGTCGAAAAACGGGTTTCAAAACCCGCTTTGTTTATCAATCAAATATTCAGTTATAAGTTTCGTTGCGTATTTATGGTTCATATTAATTTTAAACAATACATAATTAATAAATATATTAGAATTTAAAAACCATAATTTATAATTAATAATAAATAGTGAATAAAAAATAAAATGGAGACGTCGGGTTTCGAACCCTAGTCACCCGCAAGCACAAACACACAACACACCACTCCGCCACACACTTTCTTTGTGACAATACTGAAACAAATAATACTTAAAGTAAACCCAAAAATCAAAACCGGACATCAGCGCGCTCAGAACGCGGAATCGCCGAAGTAAAACCAAAACCCCGCTAATGTTGCCTTTCCCTTTTGACTAAAACGCGATAACCGACTACGACATCAGTTATAACCGATGCCTAACCGTTAATTTCGGTCATAACCGCCGGAAAACCTTTGACCGCGAATCAAGACTCAAAACCCAATTCAGCCTGTTTTCACTATAAATACCCACTTTAACACTCTGAAAATCCTTTCGCTCAGAACCACGTTCGTTTCCGAAGTTTCATTTCTTCAAAAGCTCGTCGCTGGAGTTTTCTGTATTCGCAGGACTTTCACCGGAAAACCGAGGCTTTACTTCTAATCGGTATAAATCATCTAAACTTTTTTTGCTATCTCTTGCTTAGTATTCTAATTGCACAAAAAAATGATCAAAACTGTTAAACAGTTCACTCAGCCGGAAATCACAAATCAGAGCCGACGACTCTTGCCGGAAATCTGAAGAAAACGCTCTGTTTTGGTACATCTTATTCCTTAATCTTCTTCTTCTATTCCAATTCAATCAACTATAAGCGTTGTTGGTCAATTAAACAAACAGTCGGTTTCACTGTTCGGTAATTCCATAAGTGAAGAAGATGAAGTTAAAACATGTGTATTAGTATAATTAAAATCGGGTATATAACCGGGTTAGCCACACAGTCCAGCGGTGGACTGTGTGCACAAACAATACACACGTCCCGAGTTCGAATCGCACCCGTTACCGACTTTCAGAAATAAAACCAACATTTTTAGAACTTAATCAAATCAAGTCACAGAATGTTTATAAGAGGAATATAATTCAGTAGTTAAGCAGATTAGACACACAGCCCAACTGGTTGGGCTGTGCGCACTCGAACCAAAGGACCCTAGTTCGACTCCGGGTCTCTGCAACCGGTTCGGCCATATAAATTATTTTTAATAAAAACCAAATAAGTTTAAAGTTAATTAGTATATATATATAATTAAAACAGAGAATATTTCGGGTTAGACACGTAGCTCAGTTGGTAGAGCTGCGTGCACGTATACGAGAGGTCCCGAGTTCGAACCTCACTCAGCGCATAGAAAACACAGTCTGACCGGTCAAGACCCGGTCAACGGTCAATGGTCAACGGTCAAAAAGTCAACCTTTTTATTTCTTTTTATTTATTTATTTAATTGGAAAATTATTTAAAAATACTAAAAAATAAGATTTTTAAAATTAGAAAATTTCCTTAAAACTCACAAAAATAAATCTAAAAATCCCATTTAAGAGCACTAATTAAAAATATTAATCTCAAATAAAATTTAATTATTTACGAATCGTTTTGTTATTATCTAGGTTAGTTCTTCCCTCGTCGATTGAATCATAAATTCGTGCGCCTTCATCGTCATCAAAGAACGCACCCATTGTGAGTGAATCTCTACCAATTCCCCGTTTTAATCATGTTTTAGGGTGTATCATGTGTCGTATAATCCTTTTATTTTATTTAAACACTTGTGCATACATCATATCCGTGATCAAATGTGTATCAAATGTGTATCAATTGTTGTGTGAATTATATGTAGATTGGATTTATCATTTTCAGTGCACGCATTTCATTAGGCCCATCAGTTCCTCGTGGGAGACGGGTTGAGCATCAGGTGCCTCATTAGATCGGCTCCGTTTGATTGAGCCTTGATCTCACATACATCATCATTCATATCATATACTCATCCAAAGTGGTTTGTGTTTGTTTATCTATATATGTTTGCTCACATGTGATTATTGCACAAATTTTCCTTATTAAGTAAAACAAGAAATTAGTAACAATGTTTTATTAAGGTTCACTCGCCAACTTCTGTTGACCCAAAATATCCCCCGTTTTACACACGATACAGGTGATCCAGCTGAGACAAGAAACACATAGGAAGGCCTAGAAGAATAAACAAGTTTAAGCTTTGGAATAAATATATAGTTTCATTTTCTTGTAATTGTATGAATTTTGTTTTGGATATTTAAGTTGTAATTTGAATTTAATAAATATGAAACATTTTAGTAAACATCATGAGCTTTGGTGATAACCCAATTATGCCCCGACTTTTATTCCGCTGCGGGTCGGGGTGTGACGGTGTCTGACCGTCGGCGAGAGGAATACGAATGAACTTTTCATGGCATACAACTTCGGCGTGATGCTGGCTGAGCCAGTCCATACCGATGATAACATCGAAACATCCCAATTTCATAGGAATGTGGTCAATCGAAAAGTCGTGATCATTTAGGGTAAGAGTGCAATCACGTATGATAGAACTTAATGAAATGGGTTCTCCGTCAGCAACTTCCACCGTGAACGATTCCGCGATACTAACACGAGGTAGGTCGAGAATAGATTCGAATTCTAAAGATACAAAGCTCTTATCCGCACCAGTATTGAATAATATGGATGCATAAGTACCATTTACGAGAAACGTACCGTTGACCACATTGTTGTCAGCCCTTGCTTGGTTGGCATTGATATTGCAAGCCCTTACTCTAGTAGGTGAGTGAGCTTGATTAGCTTGGTTCACCGGGTTTGCTTGGGCTTGGGCGTTGATAATGTTCACCAGGCGTGGGCAAGTATTTCTGAAGTGGTTTGGGTCACCGCAGTTGAAGCAGGCTCTTATGGGTTGCATCATCGGGTTGTTGGGTTGGTAGTAAGGTTGGGCTATGGGTTGGGCAGGTGGTAGAAGTAAGGGTTGTTCGGCTTGGCCCACCATTTGGTTTTTAGTTTGGGCTGGAGGCTGATAGCGGTTCGATCGTTGGAGTGTACGATAAGTTTCGTTAGTGTGACCTGCACGGCCACAACCTGTGAAATGTTGGCAAGGGTTCTCAAGAGGGTGATGGTATTGGCAACGGTTACACTGTCACACCCCGACCCGCAGCGGAAAAGGTGATCGGGGCATGATTGGGTTATCATCAAAGCTCATGACATTTATTAAGCGTTTCATATTCATTAATACAAATTAAATGGAAATTTACAATGATTGCTACAACATGATCTAACTAACAATCTAAACTTCTTTGTTCTCTTCTAAGGCATATCCTATGTTTTCCTTGCTTCAACCTGTTCACCTGTATCATGCGTAAAAAGGTTTTTGGATCAACATAATGTTGGCGAGTGAATCCTATGGAAAACATTTGAACAATTTATTTAAATTGATTATGAAATATGTGCACAACCAAACATGAGTAAAATTAGATGTAACTTGATCAACAATCATAAGATGTTAAATGAAACACTCATGAATAATAATGGAACAATTAAAGGCACGCGATGCTCAACTCGTCCCTCACGAGGAACTGAGGGGCCTGATGAATGAATTGTATAAACATGATGATATGAATGACACAACTACAAACAAAATAAACTCAATGAAACACACATGAACAATAATGAATTTGAATTGAAGCACGCGATGTTCTACTCGTCTCCCACGAGGAACTGATGGGCTTAATGTATGAGTTTCATATAATTTGACAAAAGGAATATAAGTAAATCACAACAATAAAACAATCTAAGTTTAAGTCATGATGTGGTATGGCACAAGTTTAAATAAATAAATTAATTAATTTCATAACACATGACACACCCCAAAACGTGTAATTTAAAAGGGGAATTGTAAGATTCACTCACAGTGGGTGCGTTCGGTTGATGACGTTGAATGCACGCGAAGTGGTTTTAACCACGAGTGAGATTTAACCTAGATAAATCGCATTATGGTTTGGTAAGTAAACGGATTTTATTAAACTATTTTAATAGGATTGTTGGGTGTATTTTTGTGAGTTTGAGGCTATTTTCTAACCTTAAAAATGTTAATTTTAAGTATTTATAATTGATTTTTAATTAAAATAATTAAATAAAAATAATAAAAAAATATTTTATTTTTTTGCTACAGTTGACTTTGACCTGTTGACTTTGACTGGCGTTGACCGGTTCGAGGCATATTGTTGTGCGCTGGGTGAGGCTCGAACCCGAGACCTCCCGTACGCGTGCACGCAGCTCTACCAACTGAGCTACGTGTCTAACCCGTTATATATCCGATTTTAATTACATATATACATTAATTACAATTAAACAGAAATCCTTTTTATTTTAAAAACAGTTTAAACGACACGGTCATGCACTCCACAGGTCTCGAACCCGGGACCTGTGGTTTAATCCAACACACAGTCCACCGCTGGACTGTGTGTTCAACATGTTATATCATTCGATTTTTATTATACTTAAATACTAATTAGTTATTTCCTTTTCTGCCTTAATTAAAAAGAGAGATAATTGTCCGAGTCGGTGCTGAGGACCGGACTCGAACTCGTGACCTGTGATATAAACAAACACACAGTCCACCGCTGGACTGTGTGTCTAACTTGGTTATTATTCCGGTTAACAATATACTTAACATATATCTGTGGCGACTCCGGTTCAGTTAAACAAAAAAAATGGTTTTTATCAAGGCAGCGTGTGTGAGACGGGAATCGAACTCGAGACCTTTGCATGTTTAACGTTTTATGTGCACACAGTGCACCGCTGGACTGTGTGTCTAACCCGAGTAAAATCCTGATTTATATTATACTTATATGATAACAAAACATCGTCTTCTTCATCAAAGAATAACCAGAGAAAGTCGACTGACTGGTTCAAGGTTTTTTTTTATCGGTTTATTAGTGTTTTACAGTCGATTAAGGTAAGATAAAAGTGAAAAGGAAAAGAAACTGGGCGGAGAAATATACCGACTGGACTCTCTGTTTTCCGGCAGAAACTCCGGCGACAGAATTCAACTTCCGGCGACGTGTTCCTTATAGCAGCGAGTCTCCGGAAAGCTTATAAAAGGTAAGGGTGACTTCGGTATAAACTTAGGAGGTTCAGAAAAGCTCGGCAGTGGGGAAACCGGTTTTCCGGCGACGAACAGATTTATTCGGCGAGTGGGATTACGCCGTGAAAAGATGTGTTTTTGAGCGAAAAGGTTTGTCGTCGGTTGTGGGTCAATTTATAGGGGAAAAACGAGATGTATTTGGTCTGATTTCGGACTGTGTTCGTTTATTTAAATTTTCCGGCGGTTTTGATTTTGGTCGCGGACTTCAAACATCGGTTATAACCGATATCTGGTTAATGGTTTACGTTATAACGTAAATTGTAGTTAAGACTCGCGAGTTTACCGGGATTCCGACGACTGAACTGATTGGGCGCCGGTTTTGAATTCGTAAAGTCACTTTATCAATTAAATGATTCTATTATTTAACAAACGGAACAAGTGGCGCAGTGGTTTGTGTGTGAGGTGATAAGCCGCTGAGTGACTCGGTACAGACCCGGGTTCGAAACCCGGCTGAATCATTTCATTTTTATTTTTCGATTTTTGACAGTTTTTCAAAAACTAAATATATATTCCCGTATAATAATTGATTACGGATCGTTTAAAAATATTTTGGGCATTTAATTCGCAACGAAAATTTTGACTGACTGTTCGGTTGATAAACGGAGCGGGTTTGGTAAATCCGTTTTTGACGGATGTTACATACACTTTGGGTGTGGGCCAGTGTATGGCCTTTTGAATGGTGCGGCTGAAGGGGCGACTTGGGTGATTGGTGCAGCAGTGAGGGGAGAGTTGGTTTGGGTGACGACGAAGTTCTTGCCATTTCGTTTCCTCTTACCCGCAAACTTTGAGGATGAGCCAGATTGGGTTGGAGTTGGGGCTTCAACAGTTGTTTTCTTCTTCTCATCTTTAAGATCGCCATTTCGAATGCGATTTTCAGTAAGCTCCGAAGCTAATTCCATGGCGGCTTCGAGTGATGTGGGAGAAGTGCTTAAAACCGAATCTTGGATCTTCGAGGGGAGGCCTCGAATATAGTGCTCGATCAAACGATATAACGGAGTGAACAGGTTGGGAACCATCTGGTTCAATTCAAGAAACCTCTTGTTGTAGGAGGTGTGATCCCCTTCCTTTTGTTTTAGAGAGTATAATTCGTCTTCAAGCTTTTTGATCTCGCTTCTAGGGCAGAAGCGTCTTGTCATGATTTCTCTTAATTCCTCCCATGATAAGGCCATGACATCTTCCACACCTCGCTTCCCTTTTTCCGTGTTCCACCAGGTAAGGGCTACCCCAAATAAACGTCTAGTAGCGTAACGTACCTTGCGATCCTCAGGACAGTCGCAATTGAGAAAGGTGTTTTCCATCTCCTCAAATCAATGGAGGAGAGCGGTGACACTTCATTCCCTTCATATCTTGGGGATCACAGGACTTGAAGTGTTTGTAGGTGCATTTAGTGGTTTTGGGGGAGGGTTGGCGACGTTTTGGCCTTCTTGGTTCGGAGGGTTGATGAGATTTGCGGTGAGAGCTTGTTGAACTTGTAGCACGATGTCAGGAAGTACCGCGGCCATCTGCTGAGCAATTTGTGTGGCCAAACGTTCGCTCGACTTTCCTGACCTTCTACCTCCTTGTAAGTGTCTAGCAGACATCTACTGGAATATATGTAGGGAGATTGTGAGTTTGATAACTTTCTTGGTGTCATGTGTCATAAAAAAATGAAAACAACATTTATAAATAACTGAATTCAACTTAACTACATCCATAGGATGTCTTGGGCTTGCTCCTGTTTGGGCCTCCTAATGTCTTCCATACCATAGCTTGTATAGTCATGTGGGCCCCAATGACTATTGGGCTTGGTAGGGTTCACATTGGTAGCGACTGTTTAAACACTCGCATCACCCGAATGAAAATCGTAAAACATGATTGCGAGATGTAAGGTCGGAGGGTGTCCGGGTGTAGACACAATGACAACTCAAAGTGAGGTTATTTCACACGACGTTTGGTATAGCATGCTTTGGCCTAATAGGTCCTTCGTACTCTCATCGTTAGTCCCCAGGTAGGCAAACTGGTCCTTTATTTTTTATTTATACGAATGCCAAGCCTTGACAGGACGTTCCGACTACCGGTACTCGTACCTTTCCAGTTACTACATACCCGCCGTGAAAACTCACTTTGATGTGATTTGAAATAAAACAAATGAAAACATTGCAAAAATCTTTGAAAAGAAATCATGGAAATCGTGAAATCGTGAGGTGTGTGCTTTCATAGATATGATATGTTATGAGAATATGAACTATGATGAGCATTGCATGTTAACATGTACTTGTGAGAGTGCTTGCATAATATCGTGTGCGAAAATAAACATGAAACATATAAACATCATGAAGTTTGCATGTAACACATAAACAATTAAAATTTAATCAACTATAGTATAGGCTCTAAGGGTCTAATAACCTATCCTATATCCCTATAGTCACAAGCTCTGATACCAATCTGTCACACCCCAACCCGCAGCGGAATAAGAGTCGGGGCGTGATTGGGTAATCACCAAAGCTCATGATATTTACTAACAAGTTTCATATTTATTAATTTGAAATTAACATTCAAATATCCATCACAAGAATTCATACAAACACAAACAATAAACCAAAAGATTGTTCTAAACAAAATAACTTGTTTACTCTTCTAAGGCCATCCTATGTGTTTCTTTCCTCAGCTTGTTCACCTGTATCATGTGTAAAACAGAAAATTTGGGTTAACAAAAGTTGGTGAGTGAACTTTGATAAAACATTTAAATAATTGAGTTTTATTGTTGTTTAAATAAAATTGTGCATGAATCATGTGTGAACAGATGTATATAAATAACAAATCACAAACTATTGTATGAACATATGACATGATGAATGATGTATTTGAGATCAAGGCTCAATCAAACAGAGCCGATCTAATGAGGCACCTGATGCTCAACCCGTATCCCACGAGGGACTGATGGGCCTAATGAAATGATTTCACTGAAAATGATAAAATGTATCCACATATAAACCACATAACAACTATACACATTTGATCACGAAAATAATAATAGCACAAGTGTTAAATAAAATAAAATAAATTGTACGGCACATGATACAACCCAGAACATGAATAAAACGGCGAATTTGTAGAGATTCACTCACCGTGGGTGCGTATTCTTGATTGGAAATGAGAGCGCACGAGTTGCGGATTTAACCGACGAGGAAGTACTAATCTAAAACGCGATAACCCGATAAATAAATAAACTAATATTTTGGTTAAAAACCTTTGTTTAGATTTTTAAGTTAATTTTATAATTTTTAAGGATATAATGAAGCCCTTGAATTTATGTATTTTTAAGTATTTTAAATGTATTTTCTTTTAATATGGATTATGGAATGAAATAAAAGAATATAAAAGTAGAATAAGATAAATAAAAAAATAAGAAAATAAATAATAAAAAAATGTCAGTCTGACAGCTGTCAGACCGGTTTAATCCGGATTTTAAGCATGCGTGTTGAGACTCGAACTCGTGACCTCTCGGTTGCGTGCATGCAGCTCTTCCAACTGAGCTACGTGTCTAACCCGTAAGATTCTGGATTTTAATTATTCTTATATACACTTTAGGTTATTCAATTTTAATTAATTTCAAAAAGGTTTTTATTGGATCGAACCGGACGCATGCCTTGAGTCTCGAACCCGAGACCTTGGCTGTAACCCGCACCCAGCCCAACCAACTGGGCTGGGTGTCTAACCCATTAATACTTGAAGTTTAATTATATTTATATACTTAATATGTGATTTCAGAGATGACAGATTCAAAAAGGTTTTTAAGTGGTCCGGCCGGTGAGAGTGCTTGGGTTCGAACCGGTGACCTCGGGTTTGTTTTGCACCCGACCCAACCAGTTGGGCTGGGTGCATAACCCGGTTATAATCCGTATCTTAATATTCAAAAGCACACACTGCCCGTTGTCTTCTTCGTTTGAATTTTGAACCAGTTAAATACCCGCCCGTTTTAAACCCCTTTACTTCTGATAGAACCGATGCGCACAACTAAATAGTTAAAGCAAAACAAGAGAAAGGAACAAGGGTTCTACCGATCGAGCTGAGCCGCGGGTGACTAGATTCCGGCAACCTGATGTATTCCGGCGAGGGAGGGTTTCCGGCGACTGAAAGCTTTGAGGGAGTATGGCTTCGTAGGAAGAGATTGAACGAGGAAACGAGTATGAAGCTTGCGGTATTTATTGGTGTCTTGGTACCCCAATATTTTTTGTAATCCAACTGCGATTGATCGGAATTGATTTGACAGGGTTGAGTGATTGGAATTTACCCTAATTAGCACTGGTGCCTGCTGTCGGTGTTTAAAGAAACGCGTTGGTTGATTTGCTAGATCTCCTGTAAGGAGTTTGTCACCGTTACAGGCTCCACTGACTAGCGTATGAATATTTTGATGCTCGAGATATCTTGCATCAAGAGTGTGTGGCGCAGTGGTGTTGAGTGTGTGTTTTTACCCGGTAACCCGGGTTCGACCCCGGTTCATCCCCATCTTTTTATTTTAACTTTTTTAAGATAAAACATTTACTAATTATAAATATATAATATTTATTTGATCATTATTATTTTTTTATTAAGATTATTCTAAGCCTTTGCTGTTTTTATTTTTATATACCTATATATAAATTCTAATGTTCTAAAAACAATATACAAAATGCTCTTAAAAAATATATCAAACGACATAAATGAAAACACTTTGATTGATAATTTGGGTCGGGTTTTCGAAACCCGATTTACACAAATGTTACATATCACCTCTGCCTCCCCTAACAAACAAGGTTTCTCGGTATGAGTAAACTACATAAGATTAATTCTGGCTTTAACAGGCACATGCTCGTGGTAAGGACATGCATAGATCAAAGGGGCTTGCAAGAGTGTGACTCACATGATCAAATGTCTGATCAATAAGAGGCGAAAGTTCAAGGGCACCAACAAGATCCCGATAAGGCAATCGGAAAGGAAACAAAGAATGTTTAACCCATTTTTTTTCTTTCTGATGTTTCAATTACGGTTTAACCCAGTATACACACCTCAGACTTCACTATTTCAACATTTCAATACTAAGCCAATCGCCATTACGGGCAAGTTGAAAAAACTGATAAAATAAGGAAACAGTGGGTTGCATATCGTGAGCACGACAAAGCGTCTCAAAATGGGAAATCTTGCTAAGACCATACGATGCTAACCGATAGATTTGAAACCCTAACGACTAAACAACTTGAAGGAAGAAACGGGTAAAAGGCTATTGAAGGTTGGAAAACTCAAAGTATATGGTGTACAAACCCATATAACCGTCACAAAGATCATTGATAACCGCCTCATTGGTGGGAAGTAAAGGGTCGTACTCTTCCCCGATATGATACTGAGAATAATGATCTGCTAGAGACTGACGGTTAAGCTTCAAACAATGCAGACACATACCATTTTCCTACCCATTTGCAAAATCACAAAGAAAAGTTGAAGAAAAAGGGGAGAAGTAACTTGCCAATAGGATAAAGATTTCGAAGATCAGGAAGAAAGCGATGAGGACCGAAACAAATGAGGGGTAGTTTGAATATTAAAGAGATAACCGCTTAGTAAGTGTGTGACAAATGATGGGATGTAATTAATTGATGGGTGCATATGCCATAGAAGCGGCTAGGTCATGATGGCATCCATTGAGCCTTGCGCATAATAAAGAAATGATTGAAGAGGAGTCCGTCCCACTTATATGTTAAGAGATATACGAGCGGCCCACACTAGGGGCTGATGACAGGGGTGGGCCCACCCACTTTCCTCCTAAACAGCTAGGAGGATCAAGGTGTCACTCTTTGAGTACAAGCACTGAGGAGACGTCTCCTTGTCATTAAATAAATAACTTAGAGGCACGAAGTTCGAGGTGGATCATAGTCTCTTAAGTTAAAGCTCCGACATAGGAAAAATGGATTATACATCAGGCAAAGGGAAAAAAGTGTGTGGTCAAGTCAAAGTATTTCCTTTTAAGAAGTATCTTGGGAAGACAAGAACCTAAAGGAAGAGAGAGAGGCTAGCTACCTTTCTTCTCATGGAGAAGTCGTCGGTCTTGCTTGAGAAAGAGAAGCCCACTGGCTGACTATAAATACCGGCCCAATGGCACATCACAACACACATCTAATAGAAGACTCGACCTCTAACTTGTGGCTCGCACTTTCCTTTATTCCCCTTTTTGTAATCTAATTACTTCCCCTTTACATTTCACTGTATTTGTTGTAAATGTACCCCTTCTTTGTAACTATACCACTTGGCCTTGGATCTTCTAAGGACAAGTGTGTCACTATATCAATAAAACATACTTATTACCCTCCACATAATCGTTGTAGCAACATAGATGATGGGTAAAAGAAAATAGATAGCTTCGTAATTAAACTTGAACCAATGATTATAATTAATTTACATAAACTCATTTTTTACATGTTAACGAGCCCATGTATATATAACCATGAAAAGGTCCAAAGAAAATAAAAAAAAAAAGCTCCTAACTGATTTTCAATCATCACAATCCTCCTAACTGTATATTCTCAATGATTTCAATGAAAATCTCTTCTTTGCATGGAAACGTGAGGCCTCCCATTGGATGAGTATACCCAAATTCCTCTTTTGCCATGTTCAACAAGGTTTGAAACGAAGGATGTTTAAGATATGATATTGGGATTATAAATCTCTTCATGCAGGTTTCACCCACATATACAGAGAAATGACCTTTCGGTACATCAATGACCGTTGAAGATGAAAGGTATCTCCCTATAGCAAGCTTATAAGTGTACATGATTTTTGGAAATTTGTTTGAGCCCATAATCAATGAAAACTGGAACTGTTTTCGAATGGAGAAGCTAAGACTTGAAGAGAAGCTCAAGGAGTTGATGGTTTATTCAAACCCAACATTGGTATATGTAGTTCTCTAATTAACAGAAAAATCCATAGGGCGAAAACTTCAAGGAAATACAAGTACATCAAGTCGTCAAACTCTATACCAAATTCCTACTCCATATACCGTACAAGCATCTGTATGATATGATCTAAGGAATTAAGAATCTCACACCTTTGGTCGTCCCAAAGACAAATTTATGAATATGAATAATTGCAATAGCATATATGTTATCTATGGATATTCTTGGTGGCCTGCTGGGATTACAAAATTATATAGCATGTATTAATTAATTCAAAATTCTTTTTGTAATTAGTTGTATACAGTAATTGTTCTTAAAAGTTTTATATTGTATCAGAAGCATGCATATATTATGGTCTGAAAAAAAGGAGGGGGGGGGGGGGGGGGGATGTTATGATTTTCTTGCTAAGCTGTTTAGAATAAATTAGTGGATAAATAATCGTGAATGACTCTTCTCTTAGACTGAGTTTAGACATGATCAACTGATACACTATTTAAAGCTACTGGAAGTGTAAGATTTGTTTGATGAAAGAGGGTATAGGTTGGAAACCATTCTCAAGGGTGTATATGAATCAAGGCAAAGTTTTGAATTTTTTTATCTTTATATTTTATATATAAAATTATTTAAAACAAAAATCTATAAATTTAATGTCCAATAACACATTTAAAGCAACTAACCTTTTGAAAAAAAAAGTAACCCAATTAAATAATCTCATTAACCTATTTAGTTTGACCCGTTTAAACATTTTTAGTTTGGCGCAATTAAACTCATATATATTATAGAGGCCTATTTTCTCTACTCGCACAGGGCACTAGCATCCTCGGAGATGACCCTGGCGGGTTTAACTATGTGCAATGCAAGAATGGTATATAAGGATATATAAATGTACGTATAATAATGAATGTATCGAAACGAAGAAACCAAGCATTATTACGAAGTTATAATTAATAACTAGAAGGATCTTTTGTTATTTCAGCCAAGACAAATTAACTTAGCCTAGGTATACTACAACATCAACAAAAAAGTGTACTTATTGGCGACCTAGACGAAGATATACTAGATCCCATCACCAATCAACTTCTTCCTACGAAGAATCAAGGTAGTGTACTAATGTACTATATACTACAAATGGTATGGATAGATCTTTTCCAATGAAAAAATTTCTATAACGGACCAAAGTAACAAAATACACACAAAGGGGAAGGTTGTTAGCTACTTTTTTTATATGAAAATGAATGACTTAAATTTAAATTTCACTTTAGATTAGAAAATAGATTAAGCCACCACCCCCGTATAAAATCAATACGAGGGTGGGGCTTTCCGTTGGTGATACTATGTTGCAAAACATGAAGCCGATTTTTCGACGAGCTACCAACGAATTTTTACGACGGAATCACAGAAAACTTTTAGAAATAATATATCTTTACAAATTTTCCGACATATTTTTAAAAGATAATGTTTTTGGTCACGAATCCTTCTAAAATACTGCAATGTTTTTATATTCAGATTTTTTCTATAATACTCAAAAGCACATAAATAAATTAAGAAAAAACATAAACTAATACAAATTTAGAAAATTTTATAAATAACAAGTTGATGCCAACCCATGTGTTACGATAAGATGTTGAATATGAATATGAATACCTTTAATATTATTATTGAGATGCGAATATCCTTAATTTTATACAAAACATTCTTTTTATTTTACTTCATCCCATTTTATATCTATACTTTAACTCATTTTATTTTAAAAGAGAGAAAGTGTTTTGATTTATGGCCCAACTTTAGTGGCATAAATTTAAAGCAAACATGTTTTGACCCGCGATAAAAGCTTATATTATGCAAGTAGAATGTTTACTTGAAAATGGACTGCTTAAAATTCTAGACAACGATTATTATGGGAGTAAATGGCATCACTGATTTTAAATCATTTGACCCAAAATATGTTTTGACCCGTTATTCAACATTCATATTGTCACATTATTGCATTGAATAACCGATCTCGATACCCGTAATTAGTAATATGTAAACACGGTGCTTAAAAATTACATCTTTTGCATATTTCAGCATTCAATCTCCTCCTAATTATCAAAAAAAAAAATCTTTTCAATTAAAAAATAACATCGCGATACAAACAACACAACCTAAATAAATCAAAATGAAACAACAGGTCAAATATTAATAAAGTAATATAATTAGAAACATGCTATAATATCAAAATGTTCAACTAAACCTATTCAATATGAAAATCTCATTGCAAATATCAAAATTAGAAGCATCAATGCGTGAATTCCGATCACGTAAACGTTGGTCTTTGGAAATAAAGCAGATTAATAGTTTGATTAGAATCTTTGAAAATGTTTGTTATGTTGAAATCGTTTACAAATAGAAGTACTGGTTTTAATACATTAAAGTTTGACATTGTAAATAGAACCACAAAAACATGCAAATTATGTGAAAACAATAATTCAAAATGTCCATTTTCAATTCAAAGATTATCTTATCAAGCTTTAATTACATTGTTTCATAAGATTCAGAATAACATACTTGGAAAACATTTACAGTCATAACACTAAAATCTATATAATATCACAAACATTGATGTTATTCAATGGAAAATTAACATTAAACAGCCTATACTAATGAAAGATCTGGTGCATTTACAGAAAAACCAATTTTATATTGATTAAACTTCAAACAACATAATAACATATTCGGGAAAAAAAAGTGAACAAAATTAGAGTATTCATATCCAGATGTAAAGATTTAGTGTTTGGGTTAAAATCGGCAAAAAGGGCATTCGGTGACATGATGTTTCGATTTATTGGTTTATTGCTTCCATACCCTATAATACTACGTGAGTGTTATCATGATACAAAATAAAATCATGAAGACAAATAATCTCTCATATGTCCGACAATAACTAAATCAGTGAACCAGCCCATTCAACAATATTAACCTTTAAAGGGTGTTAATAGTAGTTATATTAGAAGTTAAGGTAGTCGTTGGTAGTTATATTAACGGTGTTCGTGGTTACTGTTAGGTAGTTATTCTTGTTACCTATAAATACCCCAAACACAATGTAATTCAGTGCGTGTTTGTATAATATTTTCATTATCATGGAGAATCTCTTTTTATATGTTCTTGATGGTGTAATCGATCCGTAAACCTGTGACAATACCGTATTAATAAGTCTATTACTATTGGCCATTTTATACATCTATCTTCGATCAGTATACCACTCCACGTTAGAAATAACCCGTTGATGTGGCCTTACGGATGGTAGAATTGTATGTATTGAATAATTTAAGAGGACAATTAAGATTCTTCTTTAGGTACCTTTTAATAAGAGAATGTATAGAGTTTTTCATAACCTACCATCACTCATGATCATTATATATTGATCATTGGTATTGATTAAAAATATAAGAAAAACTCCTTACGAACACCATAAACAATTCTCTATAATGTGATCCATCAACATAATGTACCATAACGGGAATCGTGGATTCATCACTCTATCTCAGATCTCTATTCCAACAAGTAAGTTTTACTGTAATATCATATTTATGATTAGATAAACATGATTGGGTTCTATTTTTTGACCCATTTTATAGATATAATCAACACTCCATCCATAACCAATATTGTCAATACTGTCAATCCTAAAATTCAAGTCAATTCAAGTCATTGCATTTGCAAGATGCTAGCTAACAACATACACATACACATAATTACTATCAGTATTATGAACATAGCTAGTATTAAGCACCCCCGTGTTGTGGCGGGGGCGAACACCAATGCCACACTGCTGTCAGCGACCACCAACACTGAAGTTGCAGCGTTTAATGCGAAAAAACTAAACCGAAACGTAAAACATATAAAAGAATAACTAATTCGATCTAGGACCCGCACGTTACAATGAACCTGTCAAACGGGAAAAACTAGACGACGTAAAATGTTTAACCAAACACACACGTTGCGCCATGTTAAGTCACAAAATTTAGAACGGAACGTAAAACGAAAATTTTGCGAAAAATGAAAAGTATAGAGAAATGAAGTTGAAAGTAAAAAAAATTACGAGGTTAAATTGTAAAAGATGAATAGTTTGGAGTTAAAAGTAAAAAAATCAAATAGTTTTGGATTAAAAGTAAAGAATATAATAGTTTTGGATTAAAAGTAAAAAAAAATCAAAAGTTCTTTTTTGAAAAACTCCAAAGCATAAGTTATAACACCTTTATGCCTAAACATGTTGAAAATTATAGTACTAAAAGTAAAATAGCAAATAATTTTGGGTTAAAAGTAAAAAATTGAAAGTTTTTTGAAAAGCTCCAAAAGCATAAGTTACAACATCTTTATCCCTAAACATATTGAAAATTATAGTATTGGGTAATATACTGGTAAGAGGAAATTTAGTGTTATCATTTGACTCGATTTTTCACACAACTTAATGAGTACAAGTAGAGCTTAGCGACAAATTTAAAAGTACTAATAATCATAACATAGCATAATGTCACGGCCCGCAAAAATTCAGTAATCTAGAAGTTTTCGGGGCCATCTAGTTGCATTTACGGATGCCTGGAAGGTTCCGGAACAACCCGTATTGTTCCAGCAACATAAGGGCACTATAAGGGCCAAAATGCATCCAAAAAGGATCTAGAAAATGCTGAAAAAGGCTGGTCAAAACAGCCCTTAAAATCTGCCACAAGAACCATCTACAATTCAACATAATCTCATGATATTATGTAAGATATATCTTAGATATTTAGGCATGATATTTTGTAAGAAGTGTTCTTATCTAGAACACTACATATAGAGACTAATGTAGTATAAATAGGCATAATGGGGTCTCATTTGGGACATCCCCAAATAACTGTAAACATCATCACTCTTGTAAACTCTTTGTATAATACAAAGTTTTTCTCTTATATACTTGTGTTCAAGTATAACAAGTCATTTCCTTGCGATCCAACGTTCCCTTTGGCGACTTTTATGATCAAAATCTAACGACACTAATTCTACTAAGCTTACTTAAACCGTGTTCTAAGGCCGCACATGAGTTAAAGGACTAATTCTGTAACAATAAGGTACTGTCACAACTTAAACTGAATATTATATAGAATTTTTAGATATTGTATCGAATGCCGAAGGTAGAACTATGTTTATATAAATAAAAGTTAAGATATTATGAGTACTTCAAATGTTAACAGTTGAAGGATATTAGAATAGAATCGTGATTATGACACAGCAACATACATGTAAGTCGTCCTCAACAAGTATGAGAACCCACACTTTATTATATTTCGAATTAGATTTACTTAATTTCACTTTGATTGTGTGTTTGATATGTTGATCACTTAATGGTTTTCCAGACGAGAAGATTTAAATTCTCAATAATTAGTATTCACATGTTTTATTAGGAATTATTATTTAATTCTACTTCTAGCGAAATTTATTTGTTTATATATTTCATCGTAATAAACTTCTTCGATCAAAAGGATTTCATAGGAATCGTGATATTACAACTTCAAATAATGCATGTAATCCAAAATTATTGATATTAGCAAAATACATATATAAAACAAAAAGAAATAGTTTCATATATCACACTTGAACTAATGATTATACTTTATTGACATGAACTCATATTTACATTGTTAGGCTATTCGGTGTGGGTAACGGGCCTCTCTCAAAGATGACCCGCTACGTCAGCATACGCGTCAGAGTCTTTGGAGGACGCCCCTCCAGGAATGGAAGCTTGGAAATGGGTGACAACCCGACCCTACCTAGTTAATTTAATTTTTTTAATTAAACTAGTTTTTAACATTTACTTATATAAATAAAATCATTTTGTATTAAAAACCACACATTACATAACCTAAAAAAAAGTAAAAAATAAAAAATAACCGAAAAAATAAAAAAACATAACCTAAAAAATCCTATGAACTCCACCTTTTTTGCGATTTTTTCTTTCATTCTTCGCAAAATCGGCCGATCTTCTTCCGGATAAGAGTTTATGTCGGCTGTCATGATCTCCCACTCTTTAAACTCGACCTCACGTTCCTTCGCTTTCACCTTTTGGGCCGTGACCTCGGTGAACACTTTGAACTGAGCCATAAGCTCGTCCATTTTGGAACTGCCCCCCGTCGCGGCATGTTTTTTCCAGCTGCGGCCCCTTTTGATTTGTCCCTACCCGTGGGACGTTCCTCCTCTCGAACCACATACTCTTCATCGTCAAATTCGGGCTCGTCGTTTATATTTATTTGACATCGTGCGTCCGAGCCTCCACCCGCACTGTAACTACCTGTCTCCGAGGTTTTCTTTCGAAGGTTGTTCTTTCCCAACCATATGTTGTTTCCTTTTTTTCGTTTAGATGATTGCGGTTGGGTCTCCAGAACAAATTCTTGAACGTCCTCTTCAGGTTGTGGTTGCGAATTGAAAGGGTTTCGCATCATCATTTGTTGCACCGACTACATTTGTTGCACTTGGCTCATTTGCGAAAATGCGTTCGGGCTTTGTTGAAAACCCCCAAAAGCGTTGAATGAAAATTGTGAGGATGACCAACTCGGCTCCATACTAGGATAGTAGCCGGGTACGGAGAAAATGTTTTGGTTTGGGTTTGGGTTTGGGTTTGGGTTCGGGTTTGGATTTGGGTTCGGGTTGTATGGATTTGGGTTCGGGTTGCTCGGGTTGTATGGATCCATGACGAAAGTTGAAGGATTTTATAAAAGGTTGAAGAATTATAAAAAGATGGGAATGTTTTTATATATTTGAGAGATGGAGGTGAATAAAGTGTGTAAAAAAGTGGGATGGTATTGCGGTATTTATAGGTAAAATTATTAATTTAATTTTTTTTATTAAAGTAGCCGTTTCAACGGCTATTTTTTGAAAATTTGGGCCCGTCTCCAACGTCCGCAGGCGGACAATTACGACGCCGACGACTCACCCGACGCGGTGTTGGGGGGTCGCCGTCCTGGACGGCCCCCCACACCGAGTGGCCTTAATAAGCTCAGGTATATATAACCATGGAAGGTATGAAGAAAATGCTTCATAGTCCTAACTAATGTTCAGTTAATACAATCTTTTTAACTTTATATTCTTAACGATTTCAATGAACGTCTCTTCAATGCACGGAAATGTGAGATCTCCCATTGGATGAGTATAGAAAAACTCCTCTTCTGCCAGCTTCAGCAATGTTTGAAATAAAGGATGTTTAAGATACGACAATGGGACTAAAAATCTCTTCATTATGTTTTCACCAACATAAACACATACATGGTCTTTCGTACATCCATGATGCCTGAAGATGATAGGCATCTCCCTATAGCCAACTTACTATACATGATTTTGAGAAAATTGAGTATGCCCATAGTCGGTGAATGTTAACCGAAAATTGGTATTGTGTGAAGCTAAGACTTTGAAAAGAAGCTCGAGGAGTTGGGGGCATTCAAACCCAACATTGGTATTAATAGTTCTCCAGTTAGTAGACAAATATTCCACAAAGCGAAAATTTCAAGGAAATTAAAGTACCTCAAATCGTCAAGCTCTATAGAAAGCCTTACGAGATACCTATCTCGATCAACGGAGTTTGTTAGATACGTTTGCAATATATACCCGCTTTTTTGAGATTGAATGCAAAAATAATATTATAACCTATCTTTTAATTTTAAAATAAAAATGACTTAATTGTTTAGACACGTGGCAAGGACCCGAGATTTTTGTTTGCTTATTATTAGCCACACTCGAGTGTGTACAGTCGATTATGGATCACCTCGATGCATGTACTTAGCGTTTTTCATATTCGATTTTGGATCAGACAGGGTTCCTTGTATAGATGGCACCACGTGTGCTTTAGAGATTGTTTATCCTCTTTTAAAATAGCATCGGTTTTATTACTTCATTGATTCTCATGATTCATAAGTAACACATTTTAAATTCAACTTTCCCATATATAATGTTATAACTAAATTTGGGATTTTAGACTACACAAGTGGATTCCAAGCTTAGATGAGATTAAACCATATTATTAATGGATGGTTTAAGATGAAACATGTTACGAGTATTTAAAATCATTTTGTTAAATAATTTTAAAGTAGCGTAGCTTTCTTGGTTGTCTATGTAGTTATTTAACTTTGTTAGACTTGTTCTAATTATAATTCTACCATCGACTTAAAAAGATTATCCGCATTTATTCAATGTATCACCACTAAACATGGTAATTGATTATTTGGGATGTGGTTCATGAAACTATCAAACCCTTTTCTTGTTTTTTTTTTCCTTTTTTTTCTGAAACCTCTCTATCTTTGTTATATAAATGAAGCTGAATACGAGACGAGTATTTTCGGGTTGACACGACCCATGAACCCGAGATTTTTGTTTGCATATTACAAAACAATTTATATTTTTTCAACTTTGCATATTATATTGTGTCATTGTCATTATTGATGAACTCTAATAACTAGAGCTAATTATTAAGTCAGTATTTACTAAATTGATGCTAGAACCTAAGTGCTACTATTTTTTATTTATTTTCACTTATCAACATATCATTCCAATTTAAAAAAAATGGTAATTTGGTTCGGCTATTACAACGTCAATCAATGGTGTGGCTTTCCTATTTGAACCTTTTTGTAAAGTTTACAAAAGTGACTCATTTTGACTAATTTGAGTAACTCAAAAAAACTATCCTGCAAAGTCTTTTGACACAAGTCAACTCATTTGGTAAAGACTGGGTCTTGTAGCCAAATTTGAGTAGGCCTAATATCTTAATGAACACGAGCATGATACAACACAACATTTAATTCCTATCTACACTTCTTCCCTTGTCACTCGAACTGAACACCTCTAAAATATCAAAACTATACCATAGTCCGTTTATCCCCACCACGCTATACATAACGTTGTTTATGCATATTACACAATATTTCCTTCCTATACTTTTTCACCGTACTACAAAAAAACCGGTTACGCAACCGAAACCGGTTTTTTTTAAACCTGTTCGGGTAGTAACCGTTATACGGTTAGCCACGTTCAATTTTTACAACCAAAACCGGTTAAGAAACCGATTAATTTTAAAACCGGTTAAAAACCGGTTATTGCAAAAAACTGGTTAACCGGTAACGGTTTTTAAAAACCGGTTAAAAATGGTAATATTATAGTAACGGTCATATGACCGTTTGGGAGGCTCCTAGCCGTTTTTGGACTTATTTTGGCCTAAAAATCATCCACAACTAGTATATAAGGGTTGTGGGTGTTTGGGTTCAAGCACACCACTCTCTAAACCTCCAAAAACTCTAAAAAACGCTCAAAATCTTGTTCGATATTTCTTGAAAAAGCATGGCAAGATCTAGTGCTCATGATTCGGTCAAATTGGCGAGTCTACAACGGACACGGTGGTTCGTGTTATTCCAACGAAGCGCAACCCCGAAGTTTGGGCAAATTTCGATTTGTGCGAGATGGCCAACGTGAGAAAAAAAAGCGCGTTGTCACCATTGTAATGGTTTCTACGCCGAAACCACAAACACCACGTTGAGACAACACATCGAAAAACCGTTTTGCAGGGCGTTGAAACAACAACCCGCTAGTGGTCAAACCTCCATAGCAAGTGAAGACGCTTCTTTGTTCGCCTACAATTACGAAATGGCTAGGGAGGAAATGACGAAGTTTGTAATCCAAGAAAGTTTTCCGTTCAACACTTTCGACAACCAACGCTACACAAAGATGGTTCAAAGAACTCTCCAACCACGATACACCGATGTAAGTCGTGCTACTCTTAGGAGAGATTGTTTGAAATTGTGGAAAAATGTTAAACAAGAATTAATTTCTTATTTTGAAAAATTAGAAACCAGTGTTAACTTGACTAGCGATGTTTGGTCCGTACCGCACGGTTCACCCGACTCATATATTTGTGTCACCGCCATTGGATCGAACCGTCGACGTGGCAAATGATGAAACACACATTTTTTTTAAATTATTTGATTACCCTCAAACCGGTGAAGCTATTTATAAAGCAATCGACAAATGTATTGCAACATACAAATTGGAAAACAAGATTTTTTCAATATCTTTTGACAACGCCTCAAACAATACGGTTTCGGTAATGCATTTAAAATTGAAATACAAACCAATTTGTGAATGTATTTTTTTCCATAGTCGATGTATTGCACGCATCATTAATTTGGCCGTTCAAGACGGTTTAAAGGTTATTGAACCACAAAAGAAAGCTTTCAAAAAAATATTACGTCATATATATAGTAACACACATAGACATTCAAAATATAAAAAAATGTGTAAGGAAGCGGGTCGAATATGCTTAGGACCCAATTGGACGTTGCTCATAGATGAAACTCGACTTGCACCATGTTTGAAAAGGCTATTTTGCAAAAAGAAAGTATAGTAGAATTTCATAACTCTTTGTCTAGTCGTAGGAAGGTTACTAAAGAATCTCGATAAGGAGGACTCGACTAACAAAAAAGACGGTTGAGATTTCGATTTGCTTAAAAGATTACTTGGATGCGACGGAGAGATGTCAACACATACGCACACTCGAGGATGAATATGAATACGAAGGCGAAGTGTACGAGGACGAGGTCCAAGCCAATTGACAACCCCAATGACCGACAAAGAAGCCACGTTGGATGAATTCCTTCGCAATAGTTTAACTTCGGGTTCAAGCGAAGAAGAATAAACGAAGCTCAAGATATATTAATTCTATTGTAGTCCCACTAATATATATATATATATATATATATATATATATATATATATATATATATATATAAGTGTGGACGTTCTTCCGGATTATTATTTTAAGTTTACGCCCTTAATTTTTTTCGTTTATCGTTCGTACTTCCACAGGTCAACGTTATGTAACAATCGTTTGTTTCAAAGGTTAATCATATTATAATTTAAATTTTTAGATTTTTGTAGTTAACTTTTATATTACATTACTTCATTTTCGGCCATAAAAAAATAAACCAAGAAAATAAAAAAATGTTCAAAAAACAGGTTTTAAACCGTTTTTTTCCGGTTTTTTACCGGTTTTTAAACCGGTTTTTTTTTATCAAATTAATCGGTTTAATATAAAACCGTTTTTTTATAACCGGTTAGTAATTTTTTCAAAAAAAACCCGTTATTCAATAACCAGTTTTTTTAAACCAAAAAAATCGAAACCGGTTTTTAACCGGAACTGGTTTTAAAAAACCCGATTTGTACATGTCTACGTACTTCTCTTCCTCTCTATATAGATGCGTAGGTTATACAAATGTATACATAGTTAGGGGTGGGGGTGCTCCACTTTCCATCACTCACTACACCCAATTATGTTCCGCTACGTGATCAAATTTCATTCCATCACTAGTGATGGATTTTAGTGGGGGTGCCCATCACTCTCCATCACTCACCACACCCATCATGCTCCACTCTCAACATCATCACGCGTTGTCACCACCACGCATTTTCACCACCATGCGTGGTTACCATGGGTGGCGGCGGTTAGAGGTGCAACCCTAAACCGGGTTAGAAACCGAACCCGACAACCCTACCCTACCCGAACTCGGTTTGAATCCGATCTATAGCCAACTTGGTTTGGACCCGTTTCAACCAGTAGGGTAGGACTCGGTTTGGATATTTCACAGTCAAACCGGTTTCAACCCAACAATTGACAACCCGATCACTCAAACCGGTTTGAGAACTTAGTTTCAACCCGATATCACAAACCCGTCCATATACATGGAACTATCTATTACCCAATGGTATTTAACGGCTTTGTGACCATTGTAGTACATTTAATGTGGAGTTTTTGGACTTTTTTCGTACAAAACGTTAGTATACATATATACTAAAGGTGCTGGTTAAATCAAAACACACAAAAACGTAAAAAAATAAATAAATAAATAAACGCTCCAAAGCGCTATGGAATCGAAAGCGGGCATTCATCCGTCAATATGGGTTATTCCTTTACCAAACCTACTAAGGACAACGAAAAATGTAAAAAGATTGTATTATGTGTTGTAATGTTTTTTTTATAATATTATGTTTTAGTTTACTTATAAAAAACAAATAAAGCATACACTTTAAGTTATTTATGTATATTATATTTGTTTTTGGGAATTTTATATTAACAGGGTTGGCAATAGGGTTGAACCCGGTTTGATAACTTAACCCGGTCCCAACCCAACCCGAATCGGTTGGGTTCGGTTCTCTTGTCTCCTAACCCGATCAGAAGCCAACCCGGTTTGAGTGACAACCCAGTTTGAACATTTTTATCCTAACCTAAACCCAGTTCAAAACCAGTTCGGATTGAAACCCTAACCCGATTTATGCAACTCTGGCGACAATATTCCACCCATTATCACCTAAACATCACGTACCACTACCCTACGTAGAGCCCCCACCCTCCTTATATATTTTGTACTAATTTGAGCATCAAAGAGTGGACCCGAGAGTAGGGCGCAGACCTCTTCTAACAATCATTATTTCAACTGTATATTGTATTATTTTCAAATGTTTGAACTTTTAAAAAATCATTAAGAAATGTAAAACCCAAAAAGCAAATAGCATGTCCAATTTATGTCTGGTTTGATCCCACTCTTAACTCGATTTTTCACAGAGGTCCAAGCAAATGTATTCATCAAAGTCGATTTGTGGTATAAGACATTCACTAAAAAATCAATGGGGTGGTAGTCCATTGACAAATACAAAGCCTTTAAACAACTTGAGAGGGAGAGGTATTAGGTTCAAGTCCTACAGACGACAGGAATAAAAAAAATACGGTTAAAAAAAGACAATCACTAAAGACTATAAATGCAACTTCATAATGGACCAATATATATAGGAACACACAAAAAAACTGAAATCAATATAATACCTATTGAGACTTTAATTAAACACTATACTCATCATTACAATGTCTGCGGCATAATTTCAAAAGAATGCGATGCAATGCACTGCATCACACCGCTTAAATATAATCCTCTCGGCTAGGCTTACTTAGATAATGTTCTAAGGCCGCAATATCAAAAGAATGCAATGCACCGCATCGCACCGCTTAAATATAATCCCCTCGTCTAGGCTTACTTAGACTATGTTCTAAGGCTGCACGTGAGTTGAAGGACTAACTCCGTGACGATAAGGAACTGTCACAACTGAAACTGAATATTATATCAGAAGTTTTAGATGCCGAAAGGTACGACTGTGTTTATATAAATAAAAGTTAAGATATTATGAGTATTTCAAATGTTAACACTTAAAAGGATATTAGAATCGTGATTAAGACAACAAAATACATGCAAGTCGTCCTCAACAAGTATGTTAACAGTTAAAGGATATTAGATTTTGTTTTGTGTTTGATTTGTTGACTTATTGGTTTTCCATGGATGAGAAGATTTAAATTCTCAGTTATTAGTATTCACATGTTTATTAGGAATTATTATTTAGTCCTACTTGTAGCGAAATTTGGTTTATTTATTCTAACATAATCGTAACCAATGTCTTAAGAATATTAACATCAACCTTTATTTGTATATATAATTCATCGTAATAGACTTCTTCGGTCAAAAGGATTCATAGTAATCGTGATATTACAACTTCCAATAATCCATGTAATCCAAAATTATCGATATTAGCAAAATACATGCATAAAATAAAAAGAGAGAGTTTCATATATTACACTTGAACTAATGATTATACTCTAATTGACATGAACTCATATTTTCATTGTTAATAAGCTAGGGTATAACCATGAAAAGGCATGAAGAAGATAAAATAAATGCTCCTAAGTCATGACTAATGTTCAGACACAATCCTTTTAACTTTATATTCTTAACGATTTCAATGAACGTCTATTCTTTGCACGGAAATATGAGACCTCCCATTGGATGAGTATAGCCATACTCCTCTTCTGCCAGGTTTAGCAATGTTTAAAACAACGGATGTTTAAGATACGACAATGGGACTAAAAATCTCTTCATTATGTTTTCACCAACATAAAAACATACATGGTCTTTCGGTACATCCATGATGCCTGAAGATGATAGCCTATCCAACGTACTACACATGATTTTGGGAAAATTAAGTATGCCCATAGTCAGTGAAATCTAACCGCAAAATTGTTCGATAGTATGTGAAGCTAAGACTTTGAAGAGAAGCTCAAGGAGTTGAGGGTTCATTCAAACCCAAATTTGGTATTAATAGTTCTCTAATTAGTAGACAAATATTCCACAGCGAAAATTTCAAAGAAATGAAAAATACATTAAATCGTCAAGCTCTATAGAAATCTCCTACTCCAGATCGTACAAGCATCTTTGTGGCCATATGATCCAAGGAATCAAGAATCTTATCCATCCAAGAGACAAAAAAATATGAATATGAATAATCTCTATGGATATTCCTGATGACCCACTACGATTATAAAAATGTAAAGTATGTTACTAGATTATCCCTTATAACATATATTTTACTCAAATTTTGTCTTAATATTTTGTTGTATCTTTCATGTAATTGTGCTTAGTAAAACCATGCATATTGTTAGAAATAATATTGGCATCAAAACATTATATATGTGTTTCTCCAAAGTATTTGTATTAATATTTTATAAACTATAGTCTAAGTAATATGGGTCAAGGACAGTTAGTTTACCTGACAGTACGCTATAAGGGTTATGACGGTTAGAAATAACCGCCAAACTCACACCTATCAATACCATGTAATCTGACATTTTAGGTAATGCATGTGTGTGTTTTTAGTGTGTGAATATCTCTCTCAATCTATATATACAAAGTGTGTGTTTATCAGATTCAACAATATTACATCAGAAGCATGCATATATGCTGGTCTGAAGTTGGGTCCTATTTAAAATTAAGATGTTATGATTTATTGACTGTGATATGCAGAAATGTCCAATTAACCATCTTATAAGCTGGCTAAGCTGTTTAACATAAACTAGTGAATAAGTTATGTGAATGACTACATATTTCTTTAGACTAGGTTTGCGGATGATCGGTTTCGACACCTTTTAAAGCAACTAGAAGTGTAAGGTTTGTTTCATGAAAGCGGAATAGATTGGAAAACATTCTCAAGGATGTATATGAATCAATCAAGGCATGATTAGTTTGTCGATTGGAGAAACAAGATATGGTTTGAAATATCAAGGTCAAATAATATTTGGTCATAAAAAAGATATTATAAAGGCATGACATTATGCAAATAGTTCTTATCATATCAATGCATGTAAAAGTACATAAGGCTGGTGTCTCTTGCAAAAGGTTGCTGATCTGAAATGCAAGAATGACAGATAATATATAAACATATAATGAATATTGTATTGAAACCACACATTATTATGAAGATATAGTTAATATATAGATGGGTCTTCTGCTATTTCAGAAAAAAAGACAAACTCAGCCTAGGTTTAATACAACATCGACAAAAAGTGTACTTATTCGCAACCTAGACGAGGAAACTAGATCCCAATACAAAAATGTGTACTTATTGGCAACACAAGAATGACATATAAGACATTAATGTTTATTTCCCTTTCAGGACGACATATTATATATTATGAATATGTCACAGAAGACATTCTACTAATCTATTATGATCCCTCAATATCTAAATCACAAATTATTCTCTAGGTATAATTGATAATTAGATGGAGTTTAATTATGACACTCATCCAGCGCTGGAAACTTAAGTTTATTATTATACAATTCTTCTTCGGTTATCCTATGACCTTCCAATGTGGAGGTCATAGGTTCAAGTCCCATTTAGTGCAATTTACTCTAGGTGGGCCAGGGGTTTTACTATAGTAGGCCTTAGGACGATGGGTTTCCTCTGGAATGATGGGCGGGCTTGGTCATAAGCGTTGTTTATGTTCGCTGGGCTTGGGGTGGCCTTTCGCCAATAGGTTTACCCGAGTAACCGGGCTTGTATAGTATTCCTTGGCCGTTAAAAAAATATTCCGAACATTATAAATACTCAAATTATTAGTATCACCAGCTTATTAGGACATAATTAATTGGAAAATTGGATTTAAATAACACCAACTTTCATCAATTGGCCGATAACACTCCCAACTTTCGATTTGTACACCAACACTCCTAACTTACAACTTATTGGCCGATAACACTACCTAACTAACTGAACCCTAACCCAATTAGTTTTTGCTGATGTGGCCATTTTTGTTGACATGGTAGTTGATGCGGCATTTTAATGATATGGCAGCTGACTTCAGCTAATTGTTTTAAGGTTCTGTTAGGTAGGGAGTGTTATCGACCAATAAGTTGAAAGTTGGGAGTGCTAATGTATCGAAGTTGGGAGTGTTATCGGCCAATTGATGAAAGTTGGAGTTATTTAAATCTAATATCCGTAATTAATTCCACGTGTAACGATGGTTTATTTCTTAGTAATTCAAAAGAAAAGAGATATTATCATATTTGAACTTAAGCAAATGAGTATTATTCATTTACACTTGACCTCATATATTAACTGTTAAGAAGCCCAGGTATTACCATAAGCAAATGACTATACTTCATTTACACTTGAACTCATATATTAACTGTTAATAAACCCAGGTATTACCTAGAAAAAGCTATATAAAATAAACAAAATGTTCCCAACTGATTTTCAGTTACCACACTCCTTCTAATTGTATATTCTTAATAATTTCAATGAAAGTCTCTTCTTTGCATGGAAACGTGTGGCCTCCTGTTGGATGAGTATACCCAAACTCCTCTTCTGCCAAGTTCAGCAAGGTTTGAAACAAAGGATGTTTAAGATATGATAATGGGACTGTAAATCTCTTCATTCTGTTTTCACCCACATATACGCAGAAATGACGTTTGGGTACATCAATAACTACCGAAGATAATATGTATCTCCCTATACCGAGCTTAGTGTACATGATTCTTGAAAATTTGTATAGGTCCATAATTAATTAGGGAAAATTAACCACGAGATCAAGGAGTTGAGGATTCATTCAAACCCAACATTAGTATAACTAGTTCTCTAATTAACAGACAATTCAACAAGTCGGAAATTTCAAGGAAATTCAAGAACATCAAGTCGTCAAGCTCTGTAATATTTCCTATTCCATGTCATCAAGCATCTATACGGCCACATGATCCAAGGGTTCAAGAATCCTACACCTTTGGTCCTCCCAAAGAAATTTAGGAAAGGAATAATTGCAATACCATATATGTTATCTATGAATATTCCTGATGACCAACTGGGATTATAAAAAGATTTATGCACGGTACTAAACTAATATTATAATATATATTTAACTCAGATTTATCTTAGTAATTAGTGGTGCTATATGTGCTTAGTAAAACCATATATTATATAAGAAGCTTGCTTATATGCTGTATTGATTTGAGGCAGCGGCGAAGCTTGAAAATTTCCACTAGTGGGTTGGAAGTTACCGGGCCTAAAACCAGGGGTCGAAAACGTATATACCTAAAAAATTCTATACGAAACGTACATACATATCTTTATTTTTAATATAAAGATATATAAAAATTATTTACCAGAAAGAAAAACAACTTTGATTTATATTTACATATAAATGTATTAAATTGGCCTACTTCCCCTTTACTCAACAACTTTGAAGTCACTTCTTAGCCTTTGATCAACTTGTCACGATTCATAGATTAGAAAAAGACATAATTAAGGAAGATGTCAACCATTTAACTATTATCCAGGGCTGAAAAATGGTTGCTAATTATACAACGGTTCTCATTTGAACCTTATCCCATGAAAAAGGAGTACAATATTGTTATGGTTAAAAGGTGGAAAAATAAATTACCGCCTTTGGTGCAAATCATTATGCTAACTTTCTTGATCATGTAAGGATTAACCTGAATAGAGAAAATAAACAAAATATTCTTGATAATACAAATTCTATTTTTTTTACAAGAAATACCACCAAGATAATAATAAGTATACGAGAAGAAGTTCTAATAATCATATATTTTGCAAATCTGGAAAATAATAGTAGAATACACACAGAAATAAAAGCAATATTCAAAACCCTTAACCAATACCAGAACAAAGTAAGGGTCCAATGACCATCTTGCACTAAAATACTATATGCAAAAAAGAAAATTATGTTCCACAACTCATATTTAGGTATACATAGAAATATGCCTCAAAATATTCCATGTTGATGCAATGAGTCGAATTTAGACTAAGAAGTGAGAATACAATTTCATATCTGTGTATAGTTTTATATGCAAATTTCTTGGTTGATGATGGAATTCTAAAAGTCCTTTTTTATTGTGAAACAAAGAATGCTTAATGTCTATTTAATACTCTATAATCATTCAGTAACCAAATCTCTTGGAATTGAAGCATGTTAATCTTTACTTAATTAATAGATCGTATATGTTCTTCATTTAAAAAGAATATCATGGTTTACCCGAATTGTTTAAAATAACTTATTTATCAGTTAACGATTAACTTTAACCAAAATTTAAAATTATCAATTTATCTTTATATATATATATATATATATATATATATATATATATATATATTATATATATATATATAAGTTTAAACTAATTTAAAACATTTACATTGGAAACGTTTGATTTGAACCCGAACTTTATTTATTTTCAATAAAAATAGAGTTTTATGTATATATAAAAGAGTATAACAATATGAAACTTTTCATATATCCATATTAATATGTTACTTATTATTTGATGGATATTAACATTAATAAATAAATATCAAAGTCTTTTATTTAAAGGAAAAAAAAGAAAGAAAAACCAAAATCATAAGAATGAATGGATTGATATTAATTGAAATGTAAAAACCAAAATCATTATTATTATATTAATTCTGTATTTTTTACTACAAGCTATTAACTACCCATAATTATTCCTCATTGTATTTTTATTCTTTGTTTCCTTTAGATTAAATAGGGTGTTATATTCTGAAAACTTGGTCTATTGGTAAATTAGCCTACCCTCGTTAGTAGAGAGACATGTTCGATTCTAACTTGAGCCATTTTTAGGAACATCTGGATGAAGGAACAAATCGGGGCTTTAATTCCGGGTTCGAACCTAACGGGGGCGAGGGTTACGTATTCCATCCACTTCCCACGTATCGGGGGGCACGGTCTTATGACGGTCGAGGAGTCGACCTTGGACATAGCCCCGAGTAAGGTGAGTTTACACGTGAGGTTTTTTGCCGTTCAAAAAAATAGGGTGTTATGAAGACTAATTTACCCCCAAAAAATAATTAATATATGCATTATGGGTTGTATATTAAGCATTTCTATTTGTACCTCTTAAATTTTAAAAAGTTGTTGACGAAATGCTTTTTAATATAGTATAATATAGATGATTTGCTTTACCTAATTATGAATGGTACATTATGCATTAGAAATTGTGTGGGGTATGAAGGAATGGTATAGATGAAAAAAAATGGTACAAAATTAGGCATTTTAATCGTATGTTATCTTAAAAAAATCATGGAAATTAACAATGAAGCCATCCTTTACCCCCTTAATAATATATTATAGATAATGAATCTATCCTAATCAAATATTATTCTAAGATATAATAAGTAACTAGATGGATCTTTTGTTATTTTGGCTAAGCTGAAATGTGTACTTATTAACAACCACGACGAATAAACAAGATTCCAACACCAACCAACTTCTTTCCTATAAGAATCAAAATGGTACCATGTCTACTTGGACTATTACTTCCAATCTAGACACTAGTGGAACCAAGAGTTATTTTACTAGTGTTACAATGATTTGGATTCTTGGTGTGTTGGAAAATCAGCCACTTGATCAAACACATAAACGCGATATGAACGAACTTGTTTGACTCTTTTATTATGTATCAATGAAAGTACACAAATTTAATTATCCTAACCATCTATTCATATTATAACCATTCTAATCCCAACCTTACTCAAACACTATTTAAATAATAATATAAATCAACTAGATAAACATATCTAATAAACAAACAATTATCTACAAACCTTTTTAATTATCTTAAACCCAGTTCAACCACGATTATGATTAACCCTTTAATCTCCCCCCTTAATCCTAATTTGGCCTTGAGTTTTCACATTTGCACCATTACATAATGCTAAAACGGATTAGACCCTTCTTTGATCATTGTTTTATCACCATGTCACACTTCTCATTGAATATGCCCCCACTAATATCAACCAACAACAAAGATAGCAACCCGCCGATGATCCGTCCCTCGATTGCCAAACAAATCCCTATGCCCCTCGCTCTTTTGTTCCTTCCGCGACACGCCCACTAGTTTTTCCGCCAAAAAATAGTTAAACACCTCGCTGCGATTTCATCTTTGACGAGAAAAAGTCACCGACAAAATAAAACACGATCAAAGTTGGGTAAAATTTCCCCACCAATTAAACTCGATCACCACAAAACCAATTAAACTGATCACTCATCACCACTGCCTTCCCAACGGTATCCTGTGACATCATTGACCCAAACCATCGTTTGCGGTCTTTTTCTCCTGTGAACAACAAAAACAAAAAATAACTCGATGGGATTTTTACAGGAAAAACTTCGTCTATTGATCTGGACTCGTTGCTATCAACAACCAACACGACAAGCACCGCTATTCTGCCTTTTTTGTTGCTAAACGAATCCCCTTCAGCCCCTGATCTCGTTTTTGATGTCTTTTTTGGTGTTTACATGCCGTAGAGAAAAAACTCTCGCTATTTTTTCCTACACGGCTAAGAAGCTTTCGAAACCCGACCTCGTTTGACATCCCAAAACCGACTTTGTCACCCTTTTGGTATTTCCTGGTCGATCACCACCACCTCAGAATGTCTCTGATTAAAAACACTATTAATAACAGAAAGGTCTATTTTCGTTCCAAAGAATTATCCTCCAAAAGGATTTGTCCTACATTAATTTTCACCAATCCACTATCTGTTTCCCATGCATCTCAACTTCACCATTATTTCTTCAACCTAGACACTAGTGGTGTTTCAAACAATAATTGCTAGATATTTTTATGACCAGTTTGCTCACTAACATAGTTATTGATAAATTTATAAAAGTAAAATAAATTCTCTTTCATGAATCTGTGGTTAAAAAAATAATCTTTTTTTTATTTGAAAAAAGCGTTTTTTTCATTTCTTTCTACTAAAATTAAAATTAGATATATAAATAACCAAAGAAAGAAACTACTACAAACTTAGAAAAAATTATGGATTCATTTGGATGATGTTTTATTAATTTAGAATTTTAAATTCATGATAATAATATGTTTACAAAATAATAGCTTTGCAAATCTCTAAATTAAATTAGCTTTTTTGTTCTAAAACTGTGGGCATTGTCACTTATTATATAAGTATTTAAGGTATGGGGCGAGATCAACCTGCGTCCTTATTGTGAAAAAAAATGGATATCTAAGTCCCCGTCGTTTGTTTTTCCCTATACTTTATGTCCTTCTGTCAAGTTATGTGAGTTTGACCATTAGTTGACATGTACATCTTACCTAGGGACGCAACCTAATCATTATTTTAAAGACCCACCACCACCTTTTATCTCTCTAAAACTACCACCACCATATCACCCTCGTTCCACAACCATCATCCCCTCCACCACAACCACCGTCGTCTTCCAAGACCATAACCTTCATCTTCAACTTTTGCGACACCATTTGCTACCAACTCTCGAGTTCACCAGCAACAATCAACCTCCACCTTCACCAAATCCAAGCCCTAACCACCTGCAATCAACCTCCACCATGACCACAACCTTCATCTTCAACCTTAGCCGCACCATCTGTGTAACATCCGTCAAAAAACGGGTTTCCAAAACCCGCTTCGTTTATTAATCGAATACCCAGTTAAAATTTTTCTTTGTATATTTATCGTCCAAATTAATTCTAAACGATACATAATTAATAAATATATTAGAATTTAAAAACTATAATTTAAAATTTCTAAGAAATACTGAATAAAAAAAATAAATGGGATAGCCGGGTTTCGAACCCGGGTCTCCATCAAACCCACACGCAACACACACCACTGAGCTACACACATTGATTGGTTTTTATTCAAACAATTTAATTGATATATACAAACAAAGGTCAAACCTGCAATTCAAAAAGGGCGGAAACCAGTAACTGTCGAAAACACAATCCAAGCAATCAAGCTCAATTAACGTTTTCCTTATGATTAAACGAGTGTAACTGATGAGAAACGTCAGTTATAACCGAAAACCTTAAAGCCACTCATTCAAATCGTCAAAAATCATAACCGAAGGAGGATTTAATCTCTTGACCGAAACTGTCGATCATGTTAGCTATCAAGTCCGAATCTTTTTCAATTCATAGCCAAACCCTCACCACATTGTGAAAACAAGTCTCTGTTTCACCGGAGTTCACCGGAAATCGCCGGAGTTCTCTGCGAATTGACCGAGAGTTATCGCCGGAAAACCGAAGAAACCATCCCACTGTTGCCTTACTTTATAAACAGGACATCTAGAGCTCATACCGAAGTCACCCACACTCACCTCAAACTTCCTGAAGATCCTCTGCCGCAAGTTACACGTCGCCGGAATAACCTACTGTCATCGGAATCTCGCCGGAGAAACAGGGGATCTCTGTTCGGTATATCTTACACCTAATCTCTCTCATTTTTATTAGTCTCATATGTAGTTATTCAAAATTTAATAAAGGAATTGATATATGAATCGAAGAAATCGGATTTTAACAGTTCTGGGTTGTTTTAACGAAGAAGATGAAGTTTAGGTTGTGTATATATTTAATATAAATCGGGTTAGACACACAGTCCAGCGGTGGACTGTGTGCATTTGAAACATAGAGATACCGAGTTCGAGTCTGTCCTTGTTCCGATTCGTGACAATATTCAACCCTTTTTATAAAACCCAAATACGGAACATTCCAGTTAGTATTTAAGTTTAATAAAAACCAGTATTCTAACCAGGTTAGACACACAGTCCAGCGGTGGACTGTGTGCAACGTTAAACAACAGGTCTCGGGTTCGAGTCCTGTATTGTGCACCGGTTCGACTAGTTTAAAAATCTTTTTAATTAAATAAAATTCTGAATAATCTAAGTAGTATATAAATATAATTAAAAACAGAAATATTTCGGGTTAGACACGTAGCTCAGTTGGTAGAGCTGCGTGCACGTATACGAGAGGTCACGAGTTCGAACCTCACTCAGCACATATAATAAACACGGTCCGACCGGTCAAACGGTCAACGGTCAACTGGTCAACGGTCAACTGGTCAAAAAAGTCAAAAATTTTTATTTTCTTTTATTTATTTATTTTATTTAAAAATCAATTAAAAATACTTAAAAATAATATTTTTAAAGTTAGAAAACTTCCTTGAACTCACAAAAATAAACCTAACCATCCCATTAAGAACACTGATTAAAAATATTAATCGCAAATAAAAGTTTATTTATTTATCGAACTATTATGTTATTATTTAGGTTAGTTCCCTTGCCGATTAAATCCGAATTCGTGCGCATTCATCATCAATCCAAGAAACGCACCCACTGTGAGTGAATTCTTACAAATTCCCCTTTTTATTCATGTTTTGGGGTGTATCATGTGTCGCTTAAATTAATTCGCTTATTCAAAATCGTGCTATACCATTATATGATCTAAACTTAGAATGTAAATATTGTTTGTTGTTATGTATTACATATTGTCAAGTTGTATGCAAATTATTTGTTAGGCCCATCAGTTCCTCGTGGGAGACGAGTTGAACAACGCGTGCCTCAAAACTCATTCATTAGGCCCATCAGTTCCTCGTGGGAGACGAGTTGAACAACGCGTGCCTCAAAACAATCTATTATTGTATGTGTGTGCATTATTTAATATTAAGTGTTTTGTGAATAAGTTTACATCTATATTTACTCATATGTGGTTATGCACTTTATTTATAATCAATTCAATAAACTTGTTTAAATGTTTTTCATAGGATTCACTCGCCAACTTTTTGTTGATCCAAAAACCATTTTTACACATGATACAGGTGAACAGGATGAAGCAAGGAAAACATAGGAAATGCCTTAGAAGAAAATAATGAAGTCTAGAAAGATGTGTATAACATGTTGTAATTATGATTGTATGATTCCCTTTAAATTGTAATAATAAATATGAAACGTTATAATAAATGTCATGAGCTTTGATGAAAACCCAATCATGCCCCGATCACCTTTTCCGCTGCGGGTCGGGGTGTGACAGATTGGTGTAAGATATACAGAACTTCTTCGCTTAAAAGGTAATGAATGGAGAGAGTTTGGGGGAAAGGATATACCGATCAGCGTCTTTCACAGAACTCCGGCGAAAACTCGTCGGCTCTGTTTGTGAACTTCAGCGATTCACAGTGTGAGATCAGAAGTTTCAGAGGTTTTCCGGCGAGAGCTGAATATTCCGGCTACGTCGTCTGGGATAGATTCGTGTAGATGAAATCTCGGTTTTCCAGCGACTTGCAGAGATTTTCCGGCGAGTGAAATTACGTCGAGAATTTGTGTGATTGTGAGCGAAAAGGTTAATAGAGGCTTGTGGGTGTATTTATAGGGAAGAACATCGATGAATTGGGTCCGTTTACCATCTTGATTCCTCGGTCAATAATTTCTCCGGCGGTTATGACTGATGTCGCGGACTGGACATCGGTTATAACCGATGTTGAGGTTAATGCTTCGGTTAAATCAGAAGAAACCATCAATTATCGGCGAAATCGTCGGGATTTCCGACGACTGCGATTGGGCGCGTCAGTTTTAATTCGAGATTGTGATATTTGAATTAATTGTTTTGGTATATTACTAAAGAACACCAGTGGCGGAGTGGTTGGATGGATGGAAGTTAAGGCTTTGAAGTTACCCGGCTGACCCGGGTTCGAAACCCGGCAGCCTTGTTTTATTTTCAAATCACTATTTTTAATACTTTTTCAAATATAACTTTTATATTCTAATATACTTATTAATTATGTATTGTTTAAAATTAATTTGAGCATTAAATACGCAAGGAAATTTTTAACTGATTGTTCGGTTAATAAACGAAGCGGGTTTGGTAAATCCGGTTTTTTACGGATGTTACAGTATCCCCTACTTTTTAGAAATTTCGTCCCGAAATTTAAGTAGTGGTATGTTTGTCTCAAAAGGATGGTGTTTAGTTGGACAGTTACATACTTAGAAAGGAGTAAGGGTTTAAATTTTTGTTTGCGGCGGTAATGTTCCTTGTAAGGGTTGAGTACCCTGCTTCAGGAATCGCTTTTTGATGCCTATGATAATGAATATTGATAAACAGAGTTGATTGACTAAATATGATTTCATGTGCAAGAGTTTTGATATGTTTGGAAAGATAAGGTTATATCCCTAAACAAAACTTCTACTACTAAAACCTACATGGAACTTCTCATAACCGCCTGACAATGCCTCTGATCCTTTGACAAGAATACTTATATATAGGAAGTACCAGTGGCGTATCCACCATATTCTTGTCAAATTTTCATTGGTTTTATCAGTAAGTTATGATTGGTTCTATGATGTGACTCTATAACATAAATAAACACAACAACCAACGTCTGAGTCCTAATCCTGATAGTATACATGTTTGAATGGTGACACAATCCAATTTCTTTAAATGATGAGATGATATGAATGCTAAATCAGTGAATATAAAACAAACTTCAACCAAGACATTACTAAATCCTACATGGAACTTCTCATAACCGCCTGATAATGCCTCTGATCCTTTGACAAGAATACTTATATATAGGAAGTACCGGCGGCGTATCCACCATATTCTCGTCAAATTTTCACTGGTTTTATCAGTAAGTTATGATTGGCTCTACGTGACTCTAAATCATAAACAAACACAACAACCAAAGCTTGAGTCTTAATTCTGATAGTATACATGTTTGAATGATGACAGTACCTCTCTCGTTTGTTATGATGGAGATGTTAGTCTATGTAGAAATGGAACACAATCCAATTTGTTTAAATGATGAGATGATATGAATGTTAAATCAGTGAGTGTAAAACAAATTTTAACCAAGACATTACAAAAATCCTACATGGAACTTCTCATAACCGCCTGATAATGCCTCTGATCCTTTCACAAGAATACTTATATATAGGAAGTACCAGCGACGTATCCACCATATTCTTGTCAAATTTTCATTGGTTTTATCAGTAAGTTATGATTGGCTCTACGTGACTCTAAATCATAAACAAACACAACAACCAAAGCTTGAGTCTTAATTCTGATAGTATACATGTTTGAATGATGACAGTACCTCTCTCGTTTGTTATGATGGAGAGGTTAGTCTATGTAGAAATGGAACACAATCCAATTTGTTTAAATGATGAGATGATATGAATGCTAAATCAGTGAGTGTAAAACAAATTTCAACCAAGACATTACTAAATCCTACATGGAACTTCTCATAACCACCTGATAATGCCTCTGATCCTTTGACAAAAATACTTATATATAGGAAGTACCAGCGGCGTATCCACCATATTCTTGTCAAATTTTCATTGGCTTTATCCGTAAGTTATGATTAGTTCTATTTGACTCTAAAACATAAACAAACACAACCAACCAAAGCTTGAGTCTTAATTCTGATAGCATACATGTTTGAATGATGACAGTATCTCTCTCGTTTGTTATGATGGAGAGGTTAGTCCATGTAGAAGTGAGACACAGCTCAACTTCTTTAAATGATGACACTGTGATATGTTGTGAGGTATGATGATATGAATGTTAAATCAATGAGTATATAAAAAAAAAACTGAAATAGTAATTCGCATTAAGATCCTTGGATAAGTTTCCAATTTATAACTGGGATACGGGAAAATTGAGATAAAATAAAGAAAAACGTAAAAACTAAGCGGTTGGAGTTGAATCTTGATTTTTGGTGAAGGGGACTAGTTGGGTGGTTTCGTTTGGGCCGTCATTATCTTCAACAGGATTGGCGTTGATGTTGAAAACTCTTCCTCTTGCTGGTGGCCTAGTGATTAGGTTTCCTTGATTTGCTTGGTTAACTGGGTTTGCTTGAGCTTGGGCGTTTATGATGTTAACCAATCGAGGGCACGTGTTTCTAAAGTGGGTAGGGTCGCCACAATTGAAACAAGCTCGAACATAAGGAAACATGGGGTATTGGGGTTGTTGATATGTTTGGATCATGTTTTGAGTAGGAGGTGAGGTTTGGTTTTGAGGGGTGCGGCAAACCTTACTCAAATGACCATAGCGTCCACAATTCGCACATAGTCGACAAGGTAAGGTATGGATGGTGATAAAAACAGGTGTTACATTGAGGGTGAGGTCCAAGGTGAAGTTTCTTATTTGGGTAAGTTAAGTTGGGTGCTACTTGAGTGATTGGGATAGCTTGGAGGGGTACGGCTTGTGAGGCTAGTTGGTTGCGTTGGGTGGTAGCGAAAAGTTGCCCGTCTCGTTTTCTCTTAGAAATGGGTTGAGAAGGGGATTCGGTTTGGGTGGATTTGGAGGTTTCAGTCGATCCTTTATCCTTCTTCTTCTCCTCCTTGAAGTCTTTGTTCCGGATTCGGTTCTCGGTGAGCTCTGTAGCTAACTCCATTGCTGCTTCCAAGGTTGCAAGTGTGGTACTTATTACAGAGTCTTGAATCTTTGAAGGAAGACCTCGAATGTAGTGCTCGATCAAATGGTAGAGGGGAGTGAACAAGTTGGGAACCATTTGATTTAACTCGAGGAATCTTTTGTTGTATGTGGTGTGGTCGCCTTCCTTTTGTTTCAATGAATAGAACTCATCCTCTAATTTCTTGATTTCGCTCCTTGGGCAAAATCTGTCACACCCCGACCCGCAGCGGAAAAGGTGACCGGGGCATGATTGGGTTATCATCAAAGCTCATGACATTTATTATACGTTTCATATTCATTAATACAAATTAATAGGAAATTTACAATCATAATTACATCATGACCTAACATCAATCTAAGCTTCTTTGTTTTCTTCTAAGGCATTTCCTATGTTTTCCTTGCTTCATCCTGTTCACCTGTATCATGTGTAAAAAGGGTTTTTGGATCAACAAAAAGTTGGCGAGTGAATCCTATGGAAAACATTTGAACAAGTTTATTTTATTGATTATAAAATAGAGTGCACAACCACACATGAGTAAAAAATATATGTAAATTTATTCATCAATCAATTTAATATTAAACAATACACACATGAACAATAATGGATCATTTAGAGGCACGCGTTGCTCAACTCGTCTCTCACGAGGAACTGATGGGCCTAATGAATGAATTGCATAAACTTGACAATATGAAATACATAACTACAAACAATATAAACTCAATAATAAACACATGAACAATAATAGGTTTGTTTTGAGGCACGCGTTGCTCAACTCGTCTCCCACGAGGAACTGATGGGCTTAATGAATGACTTTCACATAAGTTGACAAAATGATATACTTAACCACAACAATATAAACAATCTAAGTTTAGATCACAATATGGTATGGCACAAGTTTAAATAAACGAGTTAATTATTTTGTGACACATGACACACCCAAAACGTGTAATTAAAAAGGGGGAGTTGTAAGATTCACCCACAGTGGGTGCGTTCGGTTGATGATGTTGAATGCACGCGAAGTGGTTTTAACCACGAGTGAAATTAACCTAGATAATGGCATAATGTTTCGGTAAGTAAACGGATTTTATTAATCCATTTTAGTAGGATTGTTGGGTGTATTTTTGTGAGTTTAAGGCTATTTTCTAACCTTAAAAATGTTATTTTTAAGTATTTTTAATTGATTTTTAAATAAAATAAATAAATAAAAATAATAAAAAAAAGTTGACTTTTTTTTGACCGTTGACTTGTTTGACCGTTGACCGTTGACCGGTTTTATTGTGTAATCGTGTGCGCCGGGCAGGACTCGAACCCGAGACCTCCCGTTCTCGTGCACGCAGCTCTACCAACTGAGCTACGTGTCTAACCCGAAATATATCTGTTTTTTAATTATATTTATATACTAATTAGATTAATCCGAAAATCAACTTATTTCTAAAAGGATTTTAATCAGTGACTCGGTGCGCTCCACAGGTCTCGAACCTGGGACCTGTGGTTTAGGTTAACACACAGTCCACCGCTGGACTGTGTGTTTAACTTGTTATATAACCTGATTTTTATTATACTTATGAACAAACTTCATTATTCCATTTCTGCCTTATTTTAAAAAGTTAGATAATTGTCCGAATCGGTGCAGTAGACCGGACTCGAACTCGTGACGTGTGTTTAAACATTCACACAGTCCCTAGCTGGACTGTGTGTCTAACTTGGTTATTATTCCGGTTATTATTAAACTTAACATGTACTGCGGTGACTCCGGTTCGGTTAACAAAAAAAGCCATTTTTATTAAAGCAAGCATGCGTGGGACAAGATTCGAACTCGAGACGTTTATGTGTTTAATGTGCACACAGTCCAGGTTATTTCTTGTTTTAAATTAAACTTATATGTTACCGAAACTTCGTCTTCTTCGTCAGTCTTAACCAGAAACGAGGACTGACTGGTTCAAAGTTTTAATCATGTTCGTTAGTGTCTGGTGGTTAATTACATGTGAGATTAAATAAAAAGAATGAAGGATTTAAGTGTAAAGTATACCGACTGGACTCCTCTGTTTCTCCGGCGAAACTCCGGTGACAGCAGAAACTTCCGGCGGCGTGTGTCCTGCGGCAGAGAGTCTTCAACAAGCTTGAAAAGGATGTGGGTGACTTCGGTATAAGCTCAGGTGGTTCAGTAAGGCTCAGAAATGAAGGGCTCGGTTTTCCGGCGAGGTACAGAAGTTTTCCGGCGAATGGATTTACGTCGGTAAAGGTGGGGTTTTGAGCGAAAAAGCTAGCAGAGGTTCGAGGAGGTATTTATAAGGCAGGTTATCGATGAATTTGGTCCAATTTCCGACTTAATTCGTCGGTTAGAAAATCTCCGGCGGTTATAACTTGTGTCGCGGACTCAGGCGTCGGTTATAACCGATAATGAGTTTAAAGTTTACGTTAAGAATAAAAGAAACCGTCCAATCTCGCGAGATCGCCGGGATTTCCGACGATTGCATTTGGGCGCGCCGATTTTGAATTCGAGAATCATGATATGAATTAATTGATTCTAATAATTAACAAGAAATACAAGTGGCGCAGTGGTTGAGTGTGTGTGTGTTAAGTCTGTTGTTGACCGGCTGACTGACCCGGGTTCGAAACCCGGCAGTGCCAAATTATTTTTATTTTCTTATTTTTGACAGTTTTTCAAAAACAAATTATATATTCCAATATAATAATTAATTATGTATCGTTTAAAATTATTTTGGGCATTAAATTCGCAACGAAATTTTTAACTGGTTGTTCGGTTATAAACGGAGCGGGTTTGGTAAATCCGTTTTTGACGGATGTTACAAAATCGTCTTGTCATGATTTCCTTCAACTCTTCCCAAGTCAAAGTCATAGCATCTTCAACACCTCGTTTGGCTTTCTCTGTATTCCACCAAGTAAGTGCTATTCCAAATAAACGACCAGTAGCATATCGCACTTTGCAATCATCGGGGCAATCGTAATTTAGAAAAGTGTTCTCCATTTCTTCAAACCAATGGAGGAGAGCGGTGACACCTTCAGTCCCTTCGTATTTTGGAGGGTTGCAGGATTTGAAATGCTTGTAGGTGCATTTAGTGGTATTTGGGGGAGGGTTGATAACATTTTGATCTTCTTGGTTGACAGGATTAGCTGTAAGGGCTTGTTGGATTTGAATTACAATGTTTGGTATTACGACAGCCATTTGTTGAGCGATTAGGGCAGCCATGCGCTCGCAGGCTTTTCCTGATCTCATCTTCCTACGAGCGAGGCTAGATGACATCTACAAGGAATACATATCAAGAATATGAGTTGGATGCTTTAGGGATCATGTGTCGTATTTAGGAATGAACATTTATAAAATAAATATAAAATAATAAATCTACTACATCCATAGGATGTCTTGGGCTTTGCTCGTAATTGGGCCTTGCATGCCGCCATATTTCACCTTCGTAATCATGTGGGCCCCCATGATTACCGGGTTTTTCATATGGTTCGCATGTGTTTGCCTGGTTACGTACACTAAAACCCGGAGAAAATCGAGAAATATGTATGTAACGTATGATATTCGGAATGTATCCAGGTGTGGACACGGTGACACCTCAAAGTGGGGTTAGTTCGAACGACGTTTGGTGTGGCATGCTTTGGCCTAATAGGTCCTTTGTACTCTCATCGTTAGTCCCCAGGTAGGCAAACTGGTCCGTTATATTGGATTTATACGAATGCCAACCTAGACAGGACGTTCCGACTACCGGTACTTGTACCCTTACAGTTACTACATGCCCGTCGCAGAACTCACTTTGATGAGATTTGAAAAATGAAAAATGCGACAAAATCTTTGAATAACGAAAGTATGAAGATGATTTGAATATGTGAACATTGAAATATGTATGATGAATGTGTATGTAAGTATGTATGTTTGACTGTAAGTATAATTCACTATGTATCACAAAATTTAATATTGGAAATGTTTGCATGCATTTGTGTATGTAATAAATATGAAACAAATAAATATCATAAGTTTGCATGTAACCACATAAACAATTAAAATCTAGTCAACTATAGTATAGGCTCTAAGGGTCTAATAACCTATCCTATATCCCTATAGTCAAAAGCTCTGATACCAATCTGTCACACCCCGACCCGTAGCGGAAAAGGTGATCGGGGCATGATTGGGTTTTCATCAAAGCTCATGACATTTATTATAACGTTTCATATTTATTATTACAATTTAAAGGGAATCATACAATCATAATACAACATGTTATACACATCTTTCTAGACTTCATTATTTTCTTCTAAGGCATTTCCTATGTTTTCCTTGCTTCATCCTGTTCACCTGTATCATGTGTAAAAATGGTTTTTGGATCAACAAAAAGTTGGCGAGTGAATCCTATGAAAAACATTTAAACAAGTTTATTGAATTGATTATAAATAAAGTGCATAACCACATATGAGTAAATATAGATGTAAACTTATTCACAAAACACTTAATATTAAATAATGCACACACATACAATAATAGATTGTTTTGAGGCACGCGTTACTCAACTCGTCTCCCACGAGGAACTGATGGGCCTAATGAATGAGTTTTGAGGCACGCGTTGTTCTACGAACTGATTGGCCTAATGAATAATTTGCATACAACTTGATAATATGTAATATATAACTACAAACAATATTTACATTCTAAGTTTAAATCATAATATGGTATGGCACGAGTTTGAATAACGAATTAGTTTTAGTGACACATGATACACCCCAAAACGTGTAATTAAAAAGGGGAGTTGTAAGATTCACTCACAGTGGGTGCGTTCGGTTGATGATGTTGAATGCGCACGAAGTTGGATTTAACCACGAGTGAAACTAACATAGATAATAACATAATGGTTCGGTAAATAAGCGGATTTTATTGATCAATTTTTAGTATGATTATTGGATTTATTTTTGTGAGTTTAAGGCTATTTTCTAACTTTAAAAATGTTATTTTTAAGTATTTTTAATTTAAATAAATAAATAAAAGTATTAAAAAAATGTTGATTTTTGACTGTTGACCATTGACTTGTTTGACCGTTGACCGTCGACTTGTTGACCGGTTCGGTCGGTTATATGTGTGCGCTGGGTGAGACTCGAACCCGTGACCTCCCGTACGCGTGCACGCAGCTCTACCAACTGAGCTACGTGTCTAACCCGAAATATTTCTGTTTTTAGTTACATTTATATACTAATTAAATCAATCCGAAAATCACTTATTTTAAAAACGATTTAATTGCATCACTCGGTACTCGCCACAGGTCTCGAACCCGGGACCTGGGTTTAGTTTGGCAAACAGTCCACCGCTGGACTGTGTGTCTAACTTGGTAATTATTCTGGTTTTTATTATACTTAACATCTTACGGAGTTAACCCGGTTCAGTTTTAAAAAAAAGACATTTTATTACTGCGAAGGTGCGTGTGTCAAGAATCGAACTCGGGACGTGTATGTATTTGTTTGCACACAGTCCACCACCGGACTGTGTGTCTAACCCGTTCATAAAACTGTTTTTAAATAATCTTATAACATATTTGAACTTCGTCTTCTTCGCTTAAGATTACTGATTATGATAATTCAACTGATTTATGTCTAATTCGATTAACAAGCTTTATAAGTAATTGAAAGGTAATGAATGGAGAGAGAGTTTGGGGGAAAGGATATACCGATCAGCGTCTTTCACAGAACTCCGGCGAAAACTCGTCGGCTCTGTTTGTGAACTTCAGCGATTCATAGTGTGAGATCAGAAGTTTCAGAGGTTTTCCGACGAGAGGTGAATATTCCGGCTACGTCGTCTGGGATAGATTCGTGTAGATGAAATCTCGGTCTTCCGGCGACTTGCAGAGATTTTCCGGCAAGTGAAATTACGTCGAGAATTTGTGTGATTGTGAGCGAAAAGGTTAACAGAGGCTTGTGGGTGTATTTATAGGGAAGAACATCGATGAATTGGGTCCGTTTACCGTCTTGATTCGTCGGTCAATAATTTCTCCGGTGGTTATGACTGATGTCGCGGACTGGACATCGGTTATAACCGATGTTGAGGTTAATGCTTCGGTTAAATCAGAAGAAACCGTCAATTATCGGCGAAATCGTCGGGATTTCCGACGACTGCGATTGGGCGCGTCAGTTTGAATTCGAGATTGTGATATTTGAATTAACTGTTTTGGTATATTACTAAAGAACTCCAGTGGCGGAGTGGTTGGATGGATGGAAGTTAAGGCTTTGAAGTTACCCGGCTGACCCGGGTTCGAAACCCGGCAGCCTTGTTTTATTTTTAAATCACTATTTTTAATACTTTTTCAAATATAACTTTTATATTCTAATATACTTATTAATTATGTATCGTTTAAAATTAATTTGAGCATTAAATACGCAACGAAATTTTTAACTGATTGTTCGGTTAATAAACGAAGCGGGTTTGGTAAATCCGGTTTTTGACGGATGTTACAGTTTCTCCGGCGAGATTCCGATGACAGCAGGTTATTCCGGCGACGTGTAACTTGCGGCAGATGATCTTCAGGAAGTTTGAGGTGAGTGTGGGTGACTTCGGTATGAGCTCTAGATGTCCTGTTTATAAAGTAAGGCAACAGTGGGATGGTTTCTTCGGTTTTCCGGCGATAACTCTCGGTCAATTCACAGAGAATTCCGGCGATTTCCGGTGAACTCCGGTGAAACAGAGACTTGTTTTCACAATGCGGTGAGGGTTTGGCTATGAATTGAACGAGATTCGGACTTGATAGCTAACATGATCGACAGTTTCGGTCAAGAGATTAAATCCTCCTTCGGTTATGATTTTTGACGATTTGAATGAGTGGCTTTAAGGTTTTCGGTTATAACTGACGTTTCTCATCAGTTACACTCGTTTAATCATAAGGAAAATGTTAATTGAGCTTGATTGCTTGGATTGTGTTTTCGACAGTTACTGGTTTCCGCCCTTTTTGAATTGCAGGTTTGACCTTTGTTTGTATATATCAATTAAATTGTTTGAATAAAAACCAATCAATGTGTGTAGCTCAGTGGTGTGTGTTGCGTGTGGGTTCGATGGAGACCCGGGTTCGAAACCCGGCTATCCCATTTATTTTTTAATTCAGTATTTCTTAGAAATTTTAAATTATAGTTTTTAAATTCTAATATATTTATTAATTATGTATCGTTTAGAATTAATTTGGGCGATAAATATACAACGAAAACTTTTAACTGGGTATTCGATTAATAAACAAAGCGGGTTTTGGAAACCCGTTTTTTGACGGATGTTACAGTATCCCCTACTTTTAGAAATTTCGTCCCGAAATTTAAGTAGTGGTATGTTTGACTCGAAAGGGGGGTGGTTTTGACAATTACATACTTAGAAGGGGGTAAAAGTTTAAATTTTATTTGAGGCAGTAACGTTCCTAGTAAGGGTTGAATACCCTGCTACAGGAATCGCTTTTTGATGTCTAAGATTAAGAATATTTATATACAGAGTTGATTGACTAGGTATGATCTCATGCACAAGAGTTCTGAGAGAATCGATACGTTTGGAAAGATAAGGTTATATCCTAAAACAAAACTTCTACCACTAAAACCTACATGGAACTTCTCATAACCGCCTGACAATGCCTCTGATCATTTGGCAAGAATACTTATATATAGGAAGTACCAGCGGCGTATCCACCATGTTCTTGTCAAATTTTCATTGGTTTTATCAGTAACTTATGATTAGTTCTATGATGTGACTCCAGAACATAAACAAACACAACAACCAAAGCTTGAGTCTTAATTCTGATAGTATACATGTTTGAATGATGACAGTACCTCTCTCGTTTGTTATGATGGAGAGGTTAGTCTATGTAGAAGTGAGACACAGCCCAACTTCTTTAAATGATGAGATTGAAATACGTTGAGATGTATGATGATATGAATGCTAAATCAGTGAGTATAAAACAAACTTCAACCATGACATTACTAAATCCTACATGGAACTTCTCATAACCGCCTGATAATGCCTCTGATCCTTTGGCACGAATACTTATATATAGGAAGTACCAGCGGCGTATTCACCATATTCTTGTCAAATTTTCATTGGCTTTGTCAGTAAGTTATGATTAGTTCTATGTGACTCTAAAACATAAACAAACACAACAACCAAAGCTTGAGTCTTAATTCTGAAAATATACATGATTGAATGATGACAGTACCTCTCTCGTTTGTTATGATGAAGGGGTTAGTCTCGGTAAAAGTGAGACACAACCTAACTTCTTTAAATGATGAGGCTGAGATACGTCGTGAGGTATGATGATATGAATGTTAAATCAATGAGTATAAAACAAAACTGAAATAGTAATTCGCATTAAGATTCTTGGATAAATTTCCAATTTATAATTGAGACACGTGAAAATTGAGATAACATAAAGAAAAAAAACATAAAAACTAAGCGGTTGGAGTTGAATCTTGATTTTTGGTGAAGAAAACTAGTTGGGTGGTTCGTTTGGGCCGTCATTATCTTCAACAGGATTGGCGTTGATGTTATAAACTCTTCCTCTTGCTGGTGGCCTAGTGGTTAGGTTTTCTTGATTTGCTTGGTTAACTGGGTTTGCTTGAGGTTGGGCGTTTATGATGTTAACCAATCGAGGGCACGTGTTTCTAAAGTGGGTAGGGTCGCCACAATTGAAACAAGCTCGAACATATGGGAGCATAGGGTATTGAGGTTGTTGATATGTTTGGATCATGTTTTGAGTAGGGGGTGAGGTTTGGTTTTGAGAGGTGCGGCAAACCTTGCTCGAATGACCATAGCGTCCACAATTCGCACATAGTCGACAAGGTAAGGTAGGTGGATGGTGATAAAAACAGGTGTTGCATTGAGGGTGAGGTCCAAGGTAAGATTTCTTATTTGGGTAAGTTGAGTTGGGTGCTACTTGAGTGATTGGGATTGATTGGAGGGGTATGGCTTGTGAAGTTGGTTGATTGTGTTGGGTGACATCGAATATTTGCCCATCTCGTTTTCTCTTAGAAATGGGTTGAGAAGGGGATTCGGTTCGGGTGGAGTTTGTGGTTTCGGTTGATGTTTTATCCTTCTTCTTCTCCTCCGTGAAGTCTTTATTCCGTATGCGGTTCTCGGTGAGCTCTGTAGCTAACTCCATTGCTGCTTCCAAAGTTGCAGGTGTGGTACTTATTACGGAGTCTTGAATTTTTGAAGGAAGACCTCGAATGTAGTGCTCGATCAAACGGTGGAGGGGAGTGAACAAGTTGGGGACCATTTGATTTAACTCAAGGAATCTCTTGTTGTATGTGGTGTGGTCGCCTTCCTTTTGTTTCAAAGAATAGAACTCATCCTCCAATTTCTTGATTTCGCTTCTTGGGCAAAACCGTCTTGTCATGATTTCCTTAAACTCTTCCCAAGTCAAAGTCATAGCATCTTCAACACCTCGTTTGGCCTTCTCTGTATTCCACCATGTAAGTGCTATTCCAAGTAAACGACCGGTAGCATATCGCACTTTGCGAACATCGAGGCAATCGCAATTTAGAAAAGTGTTTTCCATTTCTTCAAACCAATGGAGGAGAGCGGTGACACCTTCAGTCCCTTCGTATTTTGGAGGGTCGCTGGATTTGAAATGTTTGAAGGTGCATTTAGTGGTAATTGGGGGAGGGTTGACAACATTTTGATCTTCTTGATTGACGGGATTAGCGGTAAGGGCTTGTTGAACTTGAACTACAATGTTGGGTATTACGGCAGCCATTTGTTAAGCGATTTGGGCAGCCATGCGCTCGCGGGCTCTTCCTGATCTCATCTTCCTACGAGCGAGATTAGAAGACATCTACAAGGAATACATATCAAGAGTATGAGTTGGACGTTTTAGGGGTCATGTGTCGTATTTAGGAATGAACATTCATAAAATAAATATAGAATAATAAATCTACTACATCCATAGGATGTCTTGGGCTTTGCTCGTAATTGGGCCTTGCATGCCGCCATACTTCACCTTCGTAATCATGTGGGCCCCCATGATTACCGGGTTTTTCATATGGTTCGCATGTGTTAGCCTGATTACGTACACTAAAACCCGGAGAAAATCGAGAAATATGTATGTAACGTATGAAGTTCGGAGTGCATCCAAGTGTGGACACGATGACAACTCAAAGTGGGGTTAGTTCGAACGACGTTTGGTGTGGCATGCTTTGGCCTAATAGGTCCTTCGTACTCTCATCGTTAGTCCCCAGGTAGGCAAACTGGTCCGTTATATTGGATTTATACGAATGCCAACCTAGACAGGACGTTCCGACTACCGGTACTTGTACCCTTACAGTTACTACATGCCCGTCGTAGAACTCACTTTGATGAGATTTGAAAAATGAAAAATGCGACAAAATCTTGAATAACGGAAGTATGAAAATGATTTGAATATGTGAACATTGAAATATGTATGATGAATATGTATGTAAGTATGTATGTTTTACTGTAAGTATAATTCATTATGTATCACAAAATGTAATATTGGAAGTGTTTGCATGCATTTGTGTATGTAATAAATATGAAAGAAATAAACATCATGATTTTGCATGTAACCACAAAACAATTAAAATCTAATCAACTATAGTATAGGCTCTAAGGGTCTAATAACCTATCCTATATCACTATAGTCAAAAGCTCTGATACCAATCTGTCATACCCCGACCCGCAGCGGAAATAGGTGATCGGGGCATGATTGGGTTTTCATCAAAGCTCATGACATTTATTATAATGTTTCATATTTATTATTACAATTTTAAAGAAGATCATACAATCAAATCATACAAGTACAACATGTTCTATACATCTTTCTAGTCTTCATTATATTTCTTCTAAGGCAATTTCCTATGTGTTCCTTGCTTCATCCTGTTCACCTGTATCATGTGTAAAATGGTTTTTGGATCAACAAAAAGTTGGCGAGTGAATCCTATGAAAATATTTAAACGTGTTTATTGTATTGATTATAAAATAAAGTGCATAACCACATATGAGTAAATGTAGATGTAAATTTATTCACAAAACACATAATATTAAATATTGCACACACATACAACAATTGATTGTTTTGAGGCACGCGTTGTTCAACTCGTCTCCCACGAGGAAAAACTGATGGGCCTAATGAATGAGTTTTGAGGCACGCGTTGTTCAACGAACTGATGGGCCTAATGAATGAGTTTTGAGGCACGCGTTGTTCAACTCGTCTCCCACGAGGAACTGATGGGCCTAACAAATAATTTGCATACAACTTGACAATATGTAATACATAACAACAAACAATATTTACATTCTAAGTTTAGATCATATAATGGTATAGCACGAGTTTGAATAAGCGAATTATTTAAGCGACACATGATACACCCCAAAACATGAATAAAAAGGGGAATTTGTAAGAATTCACTCACAGTGGGTGCGTTTCTTGGATTGATGATGAATGCGCACGAATTCGAATTTAATCGGCAAGGGAACTAACCTAAATAATAACATAATAGTTCGATAAATAATTAAACTTTTATTTGCGATTAATATTTTTAATCAGTGTTCTTAATGGGATTGTTAGGTTTATTTTTGTGAGTTCAAGGAAGTTTTCTAACTTTAAAAATATTATTTTTAAGTATTTTTAGTTGATTTTTAAATAAAATAAATAAATAAAAGAAAATAAAATTTTTTGACTTTTTTGACCAGTTGACCGTTGACCGTTTGACCGGTCGGACCGTGTTTATTATATGTGCTGAGTGAGGTTCGAACTCGTGACCTCTCGTATACATGCACGCAGCTCTACCAACTGAGCTACGTGTCTAACCCGAAATATTTCTGTTTTTAATTATATTTATATACTACTTAGATTATTCAGAATTTTATTTAATTAAAAAGGTTTTTAAACTAGTCGAACCGGTGCACAATAAAAGACTCGAACCCGGAACCTGTTGTTTAACGTTGCACACAGTCCACCGCTGGACTGTGTGTCTAACCTGGTTAGAATACTGGTTTTTATTAAACTTAAATACTAACTGGAAGGTTTCGTATTTGGGTTTTATAAAAAGGGTTGAATATTGTGACGAATCGGAACAAGGACAGACTCGAACTCGGTATCTCTATGTTTCAAATGCACACAGTCCACCGCTGGACTGTGTGTCTAACCCGATTTATATTAAATATATACACAACCTAAACTTCATCTTCTTCGTTAAAACAACCCAGAACTGTTAAAATCCGATTTCTTCGATTCATATATCAATTCCTTTATTAAATTTTGAATAACTACATATGAGACTAATAAAAATCAGAGAGATTAGGTTGTAAGATATACCGAACAGAGATCCCCTGTTTCTGTCATAATTACAACATGTTATACACATCTTTCTAGACTTCATTATTTTCTTCTAAGGCATTTCCTATGTTTTCCTTGCTTCATCCTGTTCACCTGTATCATGTGTAAAAATGGTTTTTGGATCAACAAAAAGTTGGCGAGTGAATCCTATGAAAAACATTTAAACAAGTTTATTGAATTGATTATAAATAAAGTGCATAACCACATATGAGTAAATATAGATGTAAACTTATTCACAAAACACTTAATATTAAATAATGCACACACATACAATAATAGATTGTTTTGAGGCACTCGTTGCTCAACTCGTCTCCCACGAGGAACTGATGGGCCTAATGAATGAGTTTTGAGGCACGCGTTGTTCTACGAACTGATGGGCATAATGAATAATTTGCATACAACTTGACAGGCATTGTCAGGCGGTTATGAGAAGTTCCATGTAGGTTTTAGTGGTAGAAGTTTTGTTTTAGGATATAACCTTATCTTTCCAAACGTATCGATTCTCTCAGAACTCTTGTGCATGAGATCATACCTAGTCAATCAACTCTGTATATCAATATTCTTAATCTTAGGCATCAAAAAGCGATTTCTGTAGCAGGGTATTCAACCCTTACTAGGAACGTTACCGCCTCAAATAAAATTTAAACTTTAACCCCCTTCTAAGTATGTAATTGTCAAAACCACCCCCCTTTCGAGTCAAACATACCACTACTTAAATTTCGGGACGAAATTTCTAAAAGTAGGGGATACTGTAACATCCGTCAAAAAACGGGTTTCCAAAACCCGCTTCGTTTATTAATCGAATATACAGTTAAAATTTTTCGTTGTATATTTATCGCCCAAATTAATTCTAAACGATACATAATTAATAAATATATTAGAATTTAAAAACTAGAATTTAAAATTTCTAAGAAATACTGAATTAAAAAAATAAATGGGATAGCCGGGTTTCGAACCCGGGTCTCCATCGAACCCACACGCAACACACACCACTGAGCTACACACATTGATTGGTTTTTATTCAAACAATTTAATTGATATATACAAACAAAGGTCAAACCTGCAATTCAAAAGGGGCGGAAACCAGTAACTGTCGAAAACACAATCCAAGCAATCTAGCTCAATTAACGTTTTCCTTATGATTAAACGAGTGTAACTGATGAGAAACGTCAGTTATAACCGAAAACCTTAAAGCCACTCATTCAAATCGTCAAAATCATAACCGAAGGAGGATTTAATCTCTTGACCGAAACTGTCGATCATGTTAGCTATCAAGTCCGAATCTCGTTCAATTCATAGCCAAACCCTCACCACATTGTGAAAACAAGTCTCTGTTTCACCGGAGTTCACCGGAAATCGCCGGAATTCTCTGCGAATTGACCGAGAGTTATCGCCGGAAAACCGAAGAAACCATCCTACTGTTGCCTTACTTTATAAACAGGACATCTAGAGCTCATACCGAAGTCACCCACACTCACCTCAAACTTCCTGAAGATCCTCTGCCGCAAGTTACACGTCGCCGGAATAACCTGCTGTCATCGGAATCTCACCGGAGAAACAGGGGATCTCTGTTCGATATATCTTACACCTAATCTCTCTCATTTTTATTAGTCTCATATGTAGTTATTCAAAATTTAATAAAGGAATTGATATATGAATCGAAGAAATCGGATTTTAACAGTTCTGGGTTGTTTTAATGAAGAAGATGAAGTTTAGGTTGTATATATATTTAATATAAATCGGGTTAGACACACAGTCCAGCGGTGGACTGTGTGCATTTGGAACATAGAGATACCGAGTTCGAGTCTGTCATTGTTCCGATTCGTCACAATATTCAACCCTTTTTATAAAACCCAAATACGGAACCTTCCAGTTAGTATTTAAGTTTAATAAAAACCAGTATTCTAACCAGGTTAGACACACAGTCCAGCGGTGGACTGTGTGCAACGTTAAATAACAGGTCTCGGGTTCGAGTCCTGTATTGTGCACCGGTTCGACTAGTTTAAAAACCTTTTTAATTAAATAAAATTCTGAATAATCTAAGTAGTATATAAATATAATTAAAAACAGAAATATTTCGGGTTAGACACGTAGCTCAGTTGGTAGAGCTGCGTTCACGTATACGAGAGGTCACGAGTTCGAACCTCACTCAGCACATATAATAAACACGGTCCGACCGGTCAAACGGTCAACGGTCAACTGGTCAACGGTCAACTGGTCAAAAAAGTCAAAAATTTTTATTTTCTTTTATTTATTTATTTTATTTAAAAATCAATTAAAAATACTTAAAAATAATATTTTTAAAGTTAGAAAACTTCCTTGAACTCACAAAAATAAACCTAACAATCCCATTAAGAACACTAATTAAAAATATTAATCGCAAATAAAAGTTTATTTATTTATCGAACTATTATGTTATTATTTAGGTTAGTTCCCTTGCCGATTAAATCCGAATTCGTGCGCATTCATCATCAATCCAAAAAACGCACCCACTGTGAGTGAATTCTTACAAATTCCCCTTTTTATTCATGTTTTGGGGTGTATCATGTGTCGCTTAAATTAATTCGCTTATTCAAACTCGTGCTATACCATTATATGATCTAAACTTAGAATGTAAATATTGTTTGTTGTTATGTATTACATATTGTCAAGTTGTATGCAAATTATTTGTTAGGCCCATCAGTTCCTCGTAGGAGACGAGTTGAACAACGCGTGCCTCAAAACTCATTCATTAGGCCCATCAGTTCGTTGAACAACGCGTGCCTCAAAACTCATTCATTAGGCCCATCAGTTCCTCGTGGGAGACGAGTTGAACAACACGTGTCTCAAAACAATCAATTGTTGTATGTGTGTTCAATATTTAATATTATGTGTTTTGTGAATAAATTTACATCTACATTTACTCATATGTGGTTATGCACTTTATTTTATAATCAATACAATAAACACGTTTAAATATTTTCATAGAATTCACTCGCCAACTTTTTGTTGATCCAAAAACCATTTTTCACATGATACAGGTGAACAGGATGAAGCAAGGAACACATAGGAAATTGCCTTAAAAGAAAAATAATGAAGACTAGAAAGATGTATAGAACATGTTGTACTTGTATGATTTGATTGTATGATCTTCTTTAAAATTGTAATAATAAATATGAAACATTATAATAAATGTCATGAGCTTTGATGAAAACCCAATCATGCCCCGATCACCTATTTCCGCTGCGGGTCACGGTGTGACAATCTGCCACCACTTCCCGTGTCTACCACCTGCAATCAGCCTCCAATGTTACCCAAACCAAGCCCTAAACATCTTTAGGGTTTTATCTTGTTTAGTAGAATTGGGAATTAGGGTTTGTGGATTATGAGATTGGCCAAATCACAAGCTATAAATATTTACTTAAATTGGGTTTAGGTTTGGGTTTGGGTTTGGGGAATTAGGGTTTCATCTTGTTTACTAGACACCACTATTCGTTGTTCTTGGTTCAAACGGAGGAATGGTTAACAATTGTGATGGAGGTGGAGTTAGTGAGTTTTATTAGGAATGACGAAGGAGTCTGTGATGACGGTGAACTAGGGTGATCCACTATGGTGATGGATACAGAGTGGGTCAACGAAGGTGATCATGCAAATTTTGATATTAATATTATGCTATAGATCTAGTGGAGTGAATTTTATGATACAAATTGGTGGTAATGGTGTAGATCGGAGGTGACGATGATGGTGGTGGGGGTGGTTAGAGAGAGTGTGTGTGAAGGGGGTGGGTGGTTTACAAAATTGAATTTAGAGTAAATGTCAATTTACGCCCGTGTGGTTTACACCAAAATGCAATACCAGCCCTCATTTGAAAAAAACGTAACACTCCAGTCTGGGTTGTCGATTGCGTTCAATCAGGTCCCTGGTGCAAACTGCCGTTACTTTATCGTTTGCATTTATTTTAATGATCTTTATGCCCCTCAGGGACTAAAAGTGCAACTCAAAAAAGAGAGTCTTCTTTATAAACCCTGCAACTAAAAAAGCCACCATCATCTTCAAGATCCCCTTCAATGGCAGCCGCTTCCTCGTGGACTAGCAATACCCAGTCTAGAAAGAGAACTTTATATCTGAGAATCAAATCAACCACCACCGCCACCGTCACCAATCTCACGATGGTTCCGCCTGACGTTTGATGGAGGAACTCTCATTTCTCTACTTGCACCGTCTTCGGTTCATAGAAAGTGGATGAATGGTTTTGGAAGAATCAAAAGGTAAAGTTGTACTTCCATCTTCCATTTCCTCAACCCTCCAAATGTTATCTTCCCTCCATGTCTTTTATCAAAGCTTTGATGGTTCCCACACAAGAGTTTGCAAAGAATCTTTAGGCAAAGTTTTCTTTTAAGGTTCTTGATCACACAAGAGTTTGCAAAGAATCTTTAGGGTTCTTACCTTCTTGGTACCAATGAAAATCCTTAACCTTAGCTCCTTCGCTTCAAGAGTTTTCTCGTTCTAAGGTTTTCTTTTGGTGAGATGGGTGTTTGCTTTTTTATGTTGTATATGATTTGTTTTGCAATCATTGTTAATCTTTTGGTGTTTTTTCACACTTATGGTGTAATTGAGTCTTTTTTGGATCTATCACCATATAAACAAAGCTGGAATTGAATATGAGTCGTATAATTATGTATCCAAATGCAAACTTCTTGGTATCACTCGTACATAATTGTTGAATTTGTGGTTTTATAATTGATTATAAATTTTGCATTAAAGAAATTATGGATTTTCTACAAAATAATCTTAATTTTTAATTACTTAATTCGATTTTACGAGGATTTAGGTTCCAAAAATGGCAGGGGGAAAGAATGAGAGCCATCTGACTTCACAAGCAGCTTTTGTGGAAGGAAGGATTCAAGAAGCTTGTGACGATTCTTGTAGCATTTTCCTTGAAGCTTTCGGTGATAGCGATCCAAAAACTGTATTAATTTTATTCTTTTTTTTTTAAATATATATACGTTTGTTTAGAAGACACGATCCATGTATGTCATTTCTATAGTTATGATTGTTATTGTTTGATGGTGCGATTTGGGAATTTGGGGTTTTGAAGAGAATGAAACCTGCTTTAGGAGTTGTAAAGAGCGAATTGACAAAATTACCCTTGAAATTATATGGTAAAAGACATCTATGTCCCGTTCAACTAACAGTTTACTAACAGCAAATACTCTCAAGGACTTAATTGAACGCAATCGACAACCTCAAAGACTGGAGTGTTGCATTTTTTTTTTCAAATGAGGGTTGGTACTGCGTTTTGATGTAAACCAAAGAGACGTAAATTACATTTACTCTTGAATTTAATAAATTAATAATAAATAATTAAATGGTTGTAAAACTACATAAGTTCCCTTGTGTCTAACGTCCAAGAAAATGAAAAATAGACGGAAGGATACAAAGTGTAGCGACAAACAAACGATGGAGACTCAGGTTTCCATTTTTCTTAAAATAGGGGCACAAGTTGATCTCACCACCATACCTCAAAGACACAAATTACACTTTACTCTAAATTTTTAATTGCTTACATATGTCCGACCAAGTAAGCCCCTTCAACCTAGATGCATAAATACCCATTACTAAGCTCTTAAAAGTTCATTTCAAAAAATAACATTAACTGGTAACTTTTTGCACTAAGAATGCCCTTAGACGTCCACAATAAATTAACGTAATATGACTGACTATACAACATTAACTGGTAACTTTTTGCACTAAGAATGCCCTTAGACGTCCACAATAAATTGACATAATATGACTAACTATACATTTTAAGATACTTGGTAGGCTTATCAATACATTAGAATTTTCTTTCTTTACTCAAATACAATAGATTAGAAACCTGTATATTATACGGGTTAAATATATGATGAATTGTGAAAAGAAAAAAATTGTTTATAATTATACAATTTATTACGTAAGTCATATTATAATTACGCACATACATAGTTATACAACTTATAATAATAATAATAAAATAATAAGAATAAGAATAATAGAAATAATAATTAATAATAAATGATAATGATAAAAACACAACTTTTATATAATACAACAACCTTTTTGTAATTACGTATATACATAACTAAGCATGAGATACGCTTAAAAATCAACTTAAAATAAGCCAATTTTTTAAAGTTTAGCAAGACTATACTCATATTAAAGATAATAACATACTTGATTTATGATGAAGTCTTTTTTATAAGAGTAAATTGCAATTTGCGTCCCTATGGCTTGGGACAGAAATCAACTTTAGTCCCTCATTGGCAAAAATGAAAACCTACGTTCTTATGGTTTGGAAAGCGCTACACTCTGAATCTCTAGAGCTAAGTCCATTAGTTTTTTTTGTTATAAAGTTATAGGCATGGGGTAAAAGTGCCTTTTACACACATCATCAAAACCCTATATCATTTCCACACCCCCACAATTTCTCACTTCTTCTTCGTATGTGTCCCTGACTTTTTCCACATACCTTATTCTTTCCTCTCTTGTGATCCCCCACAACCGTCACACCCCCACCACCTTCACACCCCCACCACCCAGCACACACCACCACACGACAATCGCCCACCACCACCACCATTCTCCAATATATTCCGATTCGAAACCAGATCAGATATCACCACTGTCCCTCCACCGTCGCACACCACCATCAGTCTCCCTTCAACTTGGATTCAAAGCCTTGATCGGACACCACCACTATCCCTCCATCATCATTCACTACCTTTGTTCAACCAGTGATCGCACACCACCACTCGATCAGATGACATTTCAAGCTGTGTCAACTGTCGATAACCTTCGTGTGGCATGTAGTGAACTTAATAAGTTATTTTGGTTAGATATGAATGGATTAGTGTTGGTAGTTTGGTCAATACTCGTTGATTGGTTTAGTTATTTTGGTTAGTATCCGTTGGTTAGTATATTTATTTTTGTTAATAATCGTTGATAATGTAACTATTTTGGCTAACACTCGTAATTTTTGGTTAATACAATCGATTTAAACATTTGTAGCCAGGACCTTGAGCCACCTTGTCATGCATGTGAGGGTTGTTTCTAGGTCTGGAACTACATGACTTTTGATTAGAGGGACGTGCGGGGAAGCGGAGAAGAAAGGGAAAAAGATAGGATCGAGTAGGTGTTTGGATGTCACAACCCTCGACCATACTTCGGACAGGACCGTGAACAGACCAAGTGGTACCGATGTTTATTTAAATTTTTGCAGCGAAAATTTCATTAACTCAAACACCGTAGTTTTCTTTTCATAAACTTGTGAGATAAAACCCATATTTACATAAAAGATTTTCATAGGGATAAACCCTAAATTACAAACATGTTTCTTTATTCAGGTGACACATCCACTTATTTAAGCTTTTTGATGCCTCGTAGCACTTTGCATTCCTTTCACAGTAAATCACCTGAAACACGTTTAAACATATTTTGTCAGTGAGAAATACTAGTGAGATCATTCATTTATACAAAATGACACATTATTGTAATTACAGCATTAAGAGTTTTTACATTTGTTTCTATTTTGCAACTACCCAAAGGTATTTGTCACTCACAATTCATGTGACTATGGTCATACTACTATTGGTCTTTCTTCCAATCAATAACGCATAATAAGTAATGTATACAAAACCCCACATACTGATAGTAGTTTTCCCGTAAGAATATAAATACTTAATCATTGTAACATAAGTAATAGTTGGAAAACATTTAGGGTTTTGAAAGCATTTGATAAAAGAGAATGACTCACATTGCAGAATTCATGGTTTTCAAGCCTCCTGAGTTTAAGTCTTGGTTCTTAGATATACACACAATGTAACACGTATTAGTGTAAGAAACCAAAACAAACCTTAACACACCGGATCAAAACAGTAACGTATAAAGTACCTCCTTATTCAGGCGAAACTTTAGCTTTTCGCTGCTATAAATCAGACAGGATATCTTTAGCGATTAGGTTTCGTACACGGGATTCACACAGAGATATGAGAGGTTTAGAATTCTAATTTTGTGAATTCGTTTGTGCATTTGAACTGCCCTGATCAGATCTATATATAGTTGATAAAAATCACCGTCGCACCAGCAACGGGCACACATGACCCGGTCGTGCCATGCGACGAGGGTGGCTAGGGCTTAGGGTAGCCCCGTCGACGAATTTAGCCTTGCCACATGTGACACGTGGCGAAACGAGGCATCTGAGAATCTGGCTTTGTCGTGCCACGATGACAGTGATTTTTTTAAATCTTTTCATTTTCGATTTTTGTCAGCACGTGTTCGGGGTTTTGTTTATAGATTGTTGTGGGATCTTTTTGAGGGTTGTTACATTGGAGATAATCTAACTTTTGATCAGGGTTTTTATTGATCAGTGATCTAAGTGTTTGAAGGATAATCTAACTTTTGATGTAACTATAACTTAACTTAATATGATTAATTTTAATGTTTATATATATATATATATAGAAAAGAAGGGGAGGGGTAGAGAGAGAGAGTAAATGTTATTGTTATGTTAACTTACGTAATATGTTTTCATAATCGCAAATGGTTAACTTAATACGTATTTGAAATTGAAGGGAAAAAATCGTAAAGAACAAGGACGGACTTTAATGCATATTAAAAACCATAGGGACGCCAATTGAAAAGTTTGCATTTAAATTTGGCGGGTGAGAAATTGCTAAGCTTAGAGACGCAAAGGAGAACATATTATAAACCATAAGGACACAAACCTAAGAGTATATAAGGGTGAGCTAGTCATTTCACTATAAAAAAACTAACATAGTTGACTCTAGGGACTCAAAGTTTAGCGCTTTTTACACCACAAGGACACAAATTGATTTTCGCTGTAAACCACAGAGTCACAGAATTACACTTTACCTTTTAAAAAAATGCCAAACATATTTCTTCTATATTAATTTACAAATTTACTTTACCTCACTAAATTACTATTCAATTTTTTTTTATTCTTTGGTTGATTGGTATAAGATGATTACACGTAATTGGATGACTTATGGCACCACATCAAATACAAGGGTTAATAATATATTAAAATGTTACCATTTAATTTAACATCCATCTAAAATTAATATTAATATTATTTTATTAATTAATTATTATTATATTATTATTATTTTTGTGTTGAATTTTGTTTAATTTTTTATTTGCTTTTATGCATAGGATTTTTTGACTTAGTTATTTTTTATGAATTTTTTTACGATGATGTTTACATTTCAGTCAAATTTGTGAATTAATATACTGTAACGCACGAGTATGGTTAATGTTTACGTCTATTTTTTTATGGTTTAACAGTTCTGTCGTAACGTGGGGGGTACTAAGTCAACTTTTGTTATGTTTTATGTTTCAATCTAATTTTTGCAAGTTAAGACGCCATAATTCACATGTGTAGTTCAACGTTCTTACGTCTACATTTTGTTTTGTTTAACACTCCCGAAGCAAAGCGCGAGTCCTAAATAGTAGTTATTAATAACCATAAAACAAATTTGAAAGATGTCATAAATAATTGAAAATGATAAGAATAAATATAGTAGTGACACGTGATATTTTTTGAAATTATCTTAAATTATCTGTTAGAATAAGGATATGAAATATTAACAATCAACAACATAACTTTTTAAATTTATATCTCATTTTAACTTAAACTCTATTATTTGTTTCTTTAACCATTGCATCTATAATTAATAAATTAGAACATTATCCTCAATATTACAATTAAAAAAATATTAACATCTCTTAATTTCCATACGGTTAATTAGCAATTTTTTTGTTGCATTATGAGATTGTACCGCATGCATGTGAAAAAAAATTCATTTCTAATCCAAAGTTTTCATATTTTGTATGTTAATCTTTTTAATTTTCTTTTACTTTTAACGTAAAGTTTTTCATCTTTTATAATTTAACTTCAACACTTTTTTTATATCAACTTTGGTCCCCATACTTTTCATCTTTCGCAAGTTTTCATTTTACGTTTTTGTTCTAAATTTTGTGAGTTAATATGGCGCAACGTGCGTGTAAGGTTCAATGGTTTTCGTCTACTTTTTCCCGTTTGATAGGTCTGTCACAAAAAAGCATACAACAAAATATGTGTATATATAATTATATATTATATTATATATATATTATATATATATATATATATATATATTTGAAAATTGAACTAATCATTATAATTCATTTACACTTTTAGCATCTTTAAGTGTTAATAAGCCTAGGTATTAACATCAAAATCGTATGAAGAAAACAAAGCAAATGCTCCTAACTGATTTCCACTTAACACACTCCTTCCATCTGTATATCCTCAATGATTTCAAAGAAAGTCTCTTCTTTGCATGGAAACGTGACGCCTCCCATTGGATGAGTATACCCGAACTCCTCTTCCGCCATATTCAACAAGGTTTGAAACAAAGGATGTTTAAGATATGATAACGGGATTGTAAATCTTCATTGTGTTTTCACCCACATATACGGAGAAATGACCTTTGGGTGCATCAATAACTGCTGAAGATGATAGGTACCTCCCTTTAGCCAGCTTAGTGTACACCATTTTGGGAAATTTGTGTAAGGCCATAATCAATTAATTTTTACCGTACTATTTTTCAGGGAAGAAACCTCAAGGAGTTGAGGTTCATTCTAACAAACGTTGGAATAAATAGTTTTCTAATTAACAGACAAATCTACAAGGTGAATATTTCAAGGAAATTCAAGACATCAAATCGTCAAACTCTATAAAAAAAAGCATCTGTATCGCCACAAGATCCAAGGAATCAAGTATCTTACACCTTTGTCCCTCTTAATGTATGAATTCTACTGCTTTTTTCAAACGGAGTGGACGATGAATACGAATAATTGCAATATCATATATGTTATCGTCGGATATTCCTGATGACCTACGGGGATTTAAAAAGAATATAGTACATACGCTACTACACTAATATTCTATCATATTGTAACTCCAAATTTATATTACTAATTAGTGGTATCTTTCATGTAATCTTGCGTAGTAAAACCAATGCATATATATATAATATATATCATTTAAGAATAATCTTCTTATAAGAAGAAAAATAAATCAATCTATACCTTATATTTTTTTTATCAATGATTGTAATCAAGATATGATTTTTGTCCACTTTTAATTAATGCTTTAACTAATAAGGGTATAATAGACAATTTGATAAAGAATATCAATAAATATAATAAGAGTTACTCAAATTTCATTAATGTCATCATAATTTCCTCCTTCATCACCACTAATGTGTTGTGTCCTACACCAATTTTATTAGGAGACAAAATTATTTAAAAGTGTTGTATCCTACACATATTTTATTATGAGTCGCAAAATTATTTAAAATTGTTGAGTCCTACACATTTTGTACCCTACGCCAAAACATTATTTTTATGGTGTATGAAACTTTGTTTTTATGGTGTAGGACACATTGAATGTGTAGGATCATATACGATTGTTTTTATTGTGTAAGGTGCACAACTATTTAATAGGATAAACTTATTAAATGATTAGGGTTCATTAATTAATCTAAATATTAAAAATAAAGGATAGAGTTATTAAATGATTTGTTAAAATTACCTTGGTATCTCTTATTCTTTTTATTCTTAATTTGTAATTTCTTCTCATTTGAACTCTCACTTTTATATATATATATATATATACTTATACTGGTATGAAATTGGGATCTATTTGATATTAAGATGTTACGATTATTTGGTTGCGTTATGCAGAAATGTCCAGCTAACCATCTTATAACTCGATGACTAAGTTATTTAACATAAACTAGTGGATAAATAATGGTGCTTATGACGTTATTTCTTTAGATAGATGATGAATTTCTGCACTATTTTAGCTACTGGAAGTGTAAGGTTTGTTTCATAAAAGAGGGTTAGGTTGGAAAAACATTCTTAAGGATATATGTATAATGAGTATATCATAATTTGAGATTAAATTTGCATACGTTTTTATTCTCAGACTTGGGGTATTATAACGTAATTAGTTTGTCTAGGAAATCTAAGTTTTGTTTAAATAGCAAGGTCAAATGACATCAAATACAAAAGTGGATTATAAAAGAAGACGACATTAAGTAAATAATTATAATCAAATAAATTCATGTAAACGTCCAAAAGGTGGTTGTCTCTTAACTGATTAAGGCGGGGTTAACTATATGCATGCAAAAATCATATACAAGACAATGTTTATTTCTCTTTCGGAACATATAAATATAATGATGGATGTATCAATGAAGAAATTCTACTACGATCCTTAATTAGTATCGAAACCACACAATATTCTAAATATATAATTAATAATTAGATGGATCTTCTGTTATTTCAGCTTTCAACCAAGACAAATTAATTTAGCCTAGTTATAGTGCAACATCGACAAAAATGTGTACTTATTGGCAATCTAGCCGAAGAAACTAGATCCCAACACTAACAAACTTCAATCCTGGATGCTCACATCAAGGTAGTGTACTTTATACACCACTTTCACTTGGGCTAGTTACTTGCAACCTGAATTCTCACATTATGATTATGTGTTAATTAAATCATAAAAAATTTAAATTATCTTAGATAAGGGATCATATCCACAGGTACATGTTGTAGAATATGTCATGCAAAAATTTTGTTTTGGGATTGAATTAAACTAAATTACAGTAAAATTAAGAAGCAAGAAACAAATTGAAAATACAAGAAAACAAGATTGAATTAATGTGAAGAAACAAACAATCACTTCCAGTTTTGGGTATGGTTATGAACTTGCAAACTTAGTTATCTAATGATAATAATGATTAATCGGACACATAGAATTAACATATATTAAATGATTAACCTAGAGCCCGATTACTTACGCACCAACCGTTCGATCCTTAACTAAGGTAACTATGGTGTATTGGGCATGATCGAGTAGCGTATCGTGAACCGTTTGTCTAATTAACCTAAAAATCAATTACATATGAATAGATAATTACATTCACGTATTAGTGCTTAATTACAATTGTTCAAATATTTAAACATAATAGCAGTGGCGGATCTACCTTGTATAAGTCACTTCACAAGAACTACTAATTATAAAAAAATTAGAGACAATATATATGATTTTTTCGTGAACCCATAAGAGTTATTGAAATAAACCTATAATAACAAGTTCATGGTTGTTGTAGTGGTAAACCCCTTAACCCCTAGCTCTACATTGATTAATGGTCACGTTTTTTTTAACAACAAAATTTTATTAAAAGGAAACCAGCTAGTAAGAAACCAGACACGGTGAGACAACATTACAAACTGTCCCAGAAAAGCGAACCACAAATGCAAATAAAGGACTAGAAAGATAAACACACAAAAACAAACCACACAAACCAAAACAGAAAAAGAAGATCTAAGGGGAATGGGATGAGAACAAACTCCCATGGACTAATCTGATGATAGATATTTAGTGTAATCAGGATTGACATGGTGATCAAAGCAAATAATGATACACATCAAGCAAGTTAGCAGGTGCAGGAGTGCGCATTTGTTTGAGTTATTATAATTCGAAGTGTACGGAGCCCGTATTTTACGGGGGTTCCAAGGGGGCAGCGCCCCTAGGAGCAGGGTCCAAGGGGCAGAGCCCCTGACTGAGGTCAAAAAATTTATTTTTTGAAAAATAGCATAGTTTTGAAACATAAAAAATTGGCACTTTTTTGTGGTAGTTTTGTCTTAAAATTAAAATAACTGCCATTAGGCAGTTAATCATCCCTAACCTCAAAATTTGCAGATAATTTTTTATCATTTTTCTCTTTGGTTCAGAAAAATTCCATACACACATACACTTGTTCAATTTCTTAAAAATCAGAGCTGTATCCGATTAAATTATTCGGGAAACCACCAAAATAATTTGATCTGAAAGTGAATACACTCCTCTTTGATCATCTGGTTTCTTAAAATTCCCCAACATCTAAACCCCACTCCACTATACAATAGATGCAAAGTGACCTAACTGTAACACTTTGTAAATTTTTATTGAATCTTATGGCAACACGTGTACAATCAACTCTCAAATATGCCAAGTTATTTGGATGAGAGGGACTAATTGTGTTAAATGGTGGAAGATTGGATGTGGAGGGATTAAATGTCACACCCCGACCCGCAGCGGAAAAGATGATCGGGGCATGATTGGGTTTTCATCAAAGCTCATGACATTTATTATAACGTTTCATATTCATTATTACAATTCAAAGGGAATCATACAATCATAATTACAACATGTTCTACACATCTTTCTAGACTTCATTATTTTCTTCTAAGGCATTTCCTATGTTTTCCTTTCTTCATCCTGTTCACCTGTATCATGTGTAAAAATGGTTTTTGGATCAACAAAAAGTTGGCGAGTGAATCCTATGAAAAACATTTAAACAAGTTTATTGAATTGATTATAAATAAAGTGCATAACCACATATGAGTAAATATAGATGTAAACTTATTCACAAAGCACTTAATATTAAATAATGCACACACATACAGTAATAGATTGTTTTGAGGCACGCGTTGTTCAACTCGTCTCCCACGAGGAACTGATGGGCCTAATGAATGAGTTTTGAGGCACGCGTTGTTCTACGAACTGATGGGCCTAATGAATGAGTTTTAAGGCACGCGTTGTTCAACTCGTCTCCCACGAGGAACTGATGGGCCTAACAAATAATTTGCATACAACTTGACAATATGTAATACATAACTACAAACAATATTTACATTCTAAGTTTAAATCATAATATGGTATGGCACGAGTTTAAATAAACGAATTAGTTTAAGTGACACATGATACACCCCAAAACGTGTAATTGAAAAGGGGAGTTGTAAGATTCACTCACAGTGGGTGCGTTCGGTTGACGATGTTGAATGCGCACGAGTTTAGAGGATTGATCGACGAGGAAAAACTAACCTAATTAATAACGAAAAAGTAAGGTAAATAAATGGATTTTATTAACAATTTTAATAGGATTATTGGATATATTTTTGTGAGTTTTAGACTATTTTCTAACTTTAGAAATGTTATTTTTAAGTACTTTTAATTGATTTTTAATTTAAATAAATAAATAAAAATAATAAAAAAATGTTGACTTTTGACCGTTGACCATAAGCGTTGACTGTTTGACCATAAGCGTTGACTGTTTGACCGGTTTTATTGTGTGTATGTATGCGCCGGGCAGGACTCGAACCCGAGACCTCCCGTACGCGTGCACGCAGCTCTACCAACTGAGCTACGTGTCTAACCCGAAATATTTCTGTTTTTAATTATATTTATATACTAATTAAGTTAATCCGAAAATCACTTATTTTAAAAACGATTTAATTGCATCACTCGGTGCTCGCCACAGGTCTCGAACCCGGGACCTGTGGTTTAGTTTGGCACACAGTCCACCGCTGGACTGTGTGTCTAACTTGGTAAATATTCTGGTTTTTATTATACTTAACATCTTACTGAGTTAACCCGGTTCGGTTTCTAAAAAAACATTTTTATTACAGAGGTTAAGGTTGTGATAGGAATCGAACTCGCGTCGTGTATGTAATTGTTTGCACACAGTCCACCGCTGGACTGTGTGTCTAACCCGTTCAATATACTAATTTTAATTAATCTTATAATATATCTGAACTTCGTCTTCTTCGCTTAAGATTACAGATAATGATAATTTAACTGATTTATGTCTAAATCGATTAACAAGCTTTATAAGTAATTGAAAGGTAATCAACGGAGAGAGTTTGGGGGAAGGATGTACCGATCAGCGTCTTTCACAGAACTCCGGTAAAGATTCGTCGGCTCTGTTTGTGAAGTTCGGCTGTTAGAATCAATTAACAGTTCTGTTCGATTAGTTATGAAATTGAGGTACTTAAACAAGGATTAACAGAAGTTTGGATGATTATACCGATTCCCAGCGTAAGATCAGAAATTTCAGAGGTTTTCCGGCGAGAGTTGAATATCCCGGCTACGTCGTCTGGGATTGATTCTGATGGTTGGATTGAAGTTAGTAACAGTATAACAACGGATTGAAACGGAAAGAGTCGAGGTATTTACCGTTTTGAGGTGAGTCTCGGTTTTCCGGCGAAAGTCCGGTGATGGCAGATTATTTCCGGCGAGTGAAATTTCTTCGAGAAAAGGTGCGATTTTGAGCGAAAAGGCTACCAGAGACTTGTGGGTGTATTTATAGGGAAGAACATCAATGAATTGGGTCCGATTACCGTCTTGATTCGTCGGTCAATAATTTTTCCGGCGGTTATGACTGATGTCGCGGACTGGACATCGGTTATAACCGATGTAATAGTTATTATACGCGTTAAGACACAAGAAACCGACAGTGAAAGGCGAAATCGTCGGGATTTCCGACGACTGCAAATTGGGCGCGTCAGTTGACTGATTTGAAATCGAGATTTTGATATTTGAATTAATTGTTTTGATATATTACTAAAGAACACAAGTGGCGGAGCGGTTGGAAGGATGTGAGTTAAAACTTTGCATGATTCTCGGCTGACCCGGGTTCGAAACCCGGCTTCAACATTTTATTTTTAAATCACTATTTTAATACTTTTTCAAATATAACTTTTATATTCTAATATACTTATTAATTATGTATCGTTTAAAATTAATTTGAGCATTAAATACGCAACGAAATTTTTATCTGGTTGTTCGGTTAATAAACGAAGCGGGTTTGGTAAATCCGGTTTTTGACGGATGTTACATTAAATATGTCAACATGCCAAAGTTTGGCCTTTGAGTGACTCTTACGGACCGTAAAGCTTAATAGCTTACGGACCGTAAAGTTAATAAAATATTGTTACTGGCAGGCGGTTACGGATCGCAAAACCCATGTCTTACGGACCGTAAGAAATTCAAAACCATGGGCGCACAATAAGGCTTACGGACCGTAGGCCTGAGTCCCTTACGGTTCGTAAGACTCGGTATTGGCAGAATTTTTTTGGAGGCCAAAGCATTCTACCCTTGTGCCACCTTTCTCGCATGATGTCACCTTCTACCCGGTTCTTACACCTCATAAACACCTGCTAACATCTTGGAAACACCCTTGACACACATCTTGATCCTATGAACTTCCTTCAAGTATAAATAGCACCCTTGTGCTACCATTTGCTTTGCTCATTTCCTTCATTTCTCCTTTTATACTCTTCGAGCTGCTTCCTGATCTAAGAAGGCCTACCAACTGAGTTCTTATTCATCTTAGAACACTTGTAAGTGTTCTTTCTCAGCTCAATTCTTTTCTAGGCTAAGTAATTAGCCGGAAGTCAAGCAAATTGACTTTTGCTTTGACTTTCAGTTAAGACCATTATGGCCCAACCATTGTTCGAATTGAACATTGCTATGTGGTCGTAATGAGGTAGGTGATAATCCCCTATGAGGGCACCTCCTGAAGATCACGTTAAGTTGGTCAAATGACGGGTCAAAGTTATGTTTAATTAAAAGTCAAAACGCAATTTTTCGGAAAACATATATAATGAACTTATAAACGTTTAAACACATATTTTTGACACTATATCAGTTAGTAAATAATATTAGAACAAATCTAAGCATGTTCAACCCATCGTTTCCAGTTTATTGCTCGGTTTGCAACCGAAAGTCAAGCAGTTTGACTTCTGTTTCGACTTTCGATTCTGATCCATTTTAGTTAATTTACCTACTGATTTAAAGTTGCATTATGGTCATATTTATGTATGGAATAACCCTCTGAGGTTATACCATTTGATCATAATCAGTTGTCGGATTTTATGCAAGTTCATGTGTTATGCCATAAAATGCCGAAAATGCCCTTTTGTGCATGAAATGGGGTTTAAACCATAATGTACATAAAAATGTAATACCTACTGATGTGGTAACTTAATAATCATGTTTTGGCGTAATGAACTTGACATTGACTCATCTGATCACCCGATGCCGCCTATGCGCGTACGGTTGACTTATATAACTTAGTTTATGTAAGTTAACCGAATTGGGTTAAATTTATTCAATTTCATTCATATCAAATGTATTATTGTTTACCCATAATATACAAGTCTCAGTACTTGTGAGGGTTTAAACTACATTCTATCCGGTTACTGCTTAATCTAGCGAACCTTATTGTTTTCTTTATATTATAGTTAATTGGTCCAAGCCATATGATTTGAATAAGACCCGTTAACATTCTAATGGGTTATTGTAATATTCATTCCAGACTAAGGGCGTCCAGTAATTGCAACCTTGTTAGTTGTTTTGTTTGAACAATTGTGCTTATATTTATCTTTGGATTTTAAAGATTTAAGCCAAGTAAATACTAGGGTCGTTCAAATCGTTTGCCGCTCGTTCGGAAAATGCTCATTCGATTTGACGCTCGGTTGCAAACGAGCCGCTCTACTCCGTTCAGTTTGTAAACGAGCCAAGCATGAGTAAAGGTCCATTTGGCTCGGTTCGGCTTGAATTATGATTTTTATTAGTATATATATATATATACACTCACCTATATATATACACACTTACACATAAACATATATTTAAATATAAATTAAATTTATAGTTTTCTATGTACCACTTTGTTAGTTTTTGGTCCATTATATCTATACGTACTAGCCCAACAACGCCAATAAAAAAATAATATCAAAATTAGAAGTTAAACCCCTAAACCGATAGACGACATTCTGTTCATCGCCACAATGTTTCATGTCCTTACCTTAAGTCGATCGTCTCCTGCTCTCAATGTAATTGTTCGTGCAATATGATCATCGCCTCATCGGCCACAACATTGTTATTCATAATAAAAATATTATGCCATGAAATGTGCATGTTTTTAAAAACATAAAAAACTTGAACCCAACATTGTCACTATTCCTCTCAGTAAATTTAAATCTGGCGGCACAATTTTCCAAATCGCTCGAACTTCGCTTGACGCTCACTTGAAATATTTACTGCTCGAAAAACGCTCACTTGATTTGAGCTCGATTTTAAATGAGCTGCTCCGATCGATCCGCTCGTTCGGCTCGGCTCTGAACAACCCTAGTAAATACTCTTAACCTATTTTCCCCATAGTGGCTTGAGATACGGTATAAATGACCTATGTGTGGGGAATCCAAATAACCCGTTTTAATTCGTATTGCTTGATAACTTAAACATTGGGGTTAATACGACGTGTCCTGAATATCCTTAGCTCATTAATTGCAAATAGCCACGACCTAAGCATAGGGTGTAGGCATACACCTGACAGATGCTAATGCTATAATAAAATATTTTTATAACCCAATACGGGTTTACCCAATAAGGGTATTAAAGTGGTGTGCCGGTTAATCATGATCCCGACATAGTTTTCGGCCCTATATGTATTGACAAACATGTAAAACTGATAAATGAGAAAAGTTTATCAGGTATTTATGGAAATATATGTACCATTGTGTACATAATATGATTTTGAAATATTTTCAAATTTGTCGGTTATTTGTATTTACCAGTGTAAGCTAACGTATCTTCAAAAGACTAAGCGCATGTTGCAAAGTACGTAAATAGGCTGGAAGCTGCCCGGTAATACTTAAGTGGAATTTGCAACTCCTATCATGAAGCTTAGTAGTCTGTTTACATAATCATTTTTTTTTATTTTCGATCCGCCTGTGGATCTTTTATACATTTCTGTCTGTATGTTATTTCGAACATTCAGACACTTGTAATTTGTAATAGTATTTTATACTACCAGACTTCCGTTGTGTTAATTGTAAATATTTATATCAATTTGTCAAAAATAAACCCAAAGTCCAGACCCACCGAGAAATCAGGATGTGACTCTATTTGTCATCCCGCAACTTCAAACTCCTGCGTAATTTTTCGATAACAGAAATGTTTCTGTCGATCCACCTGTAACTCAGACCTGTAAAGCACTGCAAAAATACATTTTTTTTCATTTTCATATGAGCTCCCATATCTTTAAATCCACAGGGAATAATTCTATCAATTTACACAATTGAGTGAGAGAAAATGGGGCTTGAATTTTCCCTCTTAGACTTTGTAAATCTATTCAACCTTATGTTTTGATGAACCAACATAATCTAGCCATGAAATACTACTAGACTCAAAAAACGTGTGTACAACCTAAAGGAATCGTACCCGATGAAGAACCATTATCACACCCGACAATGATATTAACTTCTATTGCCGGGGTGTAGTAGGATACACAACCGGACCCTCCGTTGTTTCTTGAGATTCGTTCACAACTTCAACCGAAGTATCAACAACCATATTTTATGAGAAGGTACCAATGTTTTGTAGTTGTTTTTTGTAGTCTACAAAACCCATTGCATGTCGGGGTTTAAAAAACACATTCTAACAGAAAGGCATACACATGGGACGCGAATCATAACTACTTCTTCAGCTCTTGGCGAATCAGACTTCACGGTGGGCGGCGGCATAGGCACTTTGCCACTCCCCCTCTCGGCTTCACAGTCGCGGCACTCCCCCTCTCTTGCTCTTTATAGGATGTTTCTACATTTACAATTTCAAGTTGCAACTTAAAAGATTAAAAATGGACACTTGAGGATTACGAGGTTTATATTCTGATTTAGTTTTTAGTTCTTAATTTTATTCTGAATTCTAGTAATAAATCCTCATCATGAATTTTGTGTTCCATGTATTATTGATGATTGTGTTTAGGGTAGATTCGAATTAATGATTAATGTAGTCCGGTTAAATTTGCAGGCATTTAGGCTAGTTTAAAAAAGCCAACGAGATCATCTCGATTTCAGGTAAACTTTTAGGGAACAATTTTAAAAATTTGTAATGCTTTTTTTAATTTTATTTTAATTTCTAATGAGATCGTAATTTTATTGTGTGTTTTTTAATGTTCATGTAATTTATTATGATTTCGTATTATCTTATGCTTTTCAGCCAGGAAACTCTAACGTTTGCTTGTGAGAAATTTGATGGCTCAAAAAAAGTGAACCAATAAGAAATAAATTATGGACCGCCATTGCATAATATTATTCAATAAAATTTTGTTACCACTTTTTAACTCAATTACGATGAATATATTACATTTGTTACATAAACATGACATATAAACACACAAAAAAATTAATCCATATGTCAAAATTCAGTGTGAATCCAAGTGACGAATACAATTATCAATAAACGCTAAAAAACACAATTAAGAAAATTGATAGGAGGCATGTATGGTGGTAAGAAACCCTTTTATACCAATCACAATAATGAGAACGCATCTTGTCACTGCACATTCAAATCCTATTAAATTAATCTATTAGGAACTCCAATCTTGTATCTTAACTAGTAGGAATTCCCGCGCTCTGCGCCTGGATTTCCGTCGATATCGTTACGGTTCATTAAAGGATCGGCTCGGTTCTTATAGCATCCAAAAGAAATACACCTAAAAGAATATTGACATGTATTTTACATCGATCGAAAACTATAGAAACAAATAGCGATAACAGTAGCAATGTTTTTCGGGCAAGGCATCAATTTAGTCACTAACACTTGCTATAGCATATGGTACTAAAAATACTCTATTGCTAATACAACTTTATTTTCAATCACTTTTATAATGCCACGTCGAGAAAACATCAAAACGCATACGATACCACTACCGATATAGTTTCAACAATATTGTTTCGGTTTGTCACCTTGAAGAACAAAAAGAATCAACTGTATTACCTATTTGATTAAAAGATTTATCGAATCGTTATTAATAATAAACATGTAGCAATAGTGTATTCAAAATTTTATATTACGTTATTCAAATAACAAAAAAGGTAAATGCTATAACTATATATAAAAAAAACTCAACGATATTTTATATCTACATGCTGAAAAACCATAAATACAAAATTTTATAACAATTATATTAAAAAATAATTATAAAAATAAAAACCTAAAAGCATTCAATAGACACCATACAATTCAAAGTATAATCAAAAGAAATTAAAAATATATAAATAGAGTAATAAAAGAAAGTATAGTTTAAGTACTTCGAAAATGTTAGATAGAAGAAATTCACTTTAGAGTATAATTAAAAAAACCAACAAGAAAATAAAAAAAATATAAATAGACTAATAAAAGAAAGTACTGTTCAGTACTTTAAAAATGTTAGGATAGAAGAATATTTCTATATAAAATCTAGGATTGAGGAGTGATTTTCTAGTAGTTTGGGAACCGTTTTAGAGTCCCTATGCCGAAACCAAGCCCTAGAATTTGAGTTTCCCAAAAATAACTGTAATGGTTAACCGTTTAAATAGGCAACAAACCCCAATTCGTGATGTGAACCATAAACTTTGCTAGTGTTCGTTTAATGAATTGTAATTAAATTAAAATAGGAATTACGAGAAATTGAATTTTGTTTTTGAACAACAACTTTCTTATATTAGGCTACTGCACTTCTCAAATTGAAAAGCCCCGTTGCTCCACTCTGGCCAAACTATGTTGTCTGAATCTGGTCCACGCTGGCTTCACAGTTTGGCGTAGGCATTCCCCAGGAAACCATACCGCCGACTGCCCTTGATAGTCATTGTGCCACCACAACAGCAGAACTCTCTGGCGTAACAGACTGTGGGATGAAAACCCAGGTGGGCTCAAGATAGAGCCTAGCACCTATGCAAAAAGGCTAGGTTTTAACTACCATTGCCTAATCCACCGGAGAATTTGAGTCACCATTGGAGAACCTGTCTCTCTACCATTATGCCACAAGTGGAATGAAATTTGGATATAATTGGAATGTATATTCTCTTCCTTATGTTGCTATTCAATTCCAATTTATTTTCTTGTCAAAAACAACAAACTAAAGAGTGAAATCGACATTTCAATTCAATCAAGATTTAATTTAATTCTGTGAGATTAAAACTACCTTTAAAATTCCAAGTTTATGGTTTTGTGAAGATTAGCTTTCTTCTTCTCATTTATTGTACTTTTTTTTTCATTTCCCCTAGAATAAGTTAAATCATAAACTAATTCAAAATATCATCGTTTACAATGTAAAATTAGAACAGTATATAATTAGGTAAAAATATCCTATCTATAATAAGCACCGATCAGATCGTAGCACTCAAAATCTATCATTTTAAAGCTCATTTATGCAAATAGCATGTATAAATTTCTTTTTCCAGTGAGAGAATGTCTATGACGATTCGAAGTTGAATACACAATATAAAACTAGAACAACAATATATAACTAGACATGGATATTCTATCTATAATAAGAATCTATGAGAGTAGCACTCATAACACATCATTCTAAGCTCATTTATGCAAATAACATCGATAGATTTTTTTATACCATCGAGAGAATGTCTACGATGATTCAAATTTAAATACACACAAAATGTATCATGTCATATCATGTACAACTATATCGTTTGATTGCTTTTTAACTTGCAAAATAATTCATCAAGGTAATGGTCATATAACTAAAATGGGGGATCAGTGACGGACAGTAATTTTTTTTCATGGGGTCGGATTTTTTTGCTCGGTTGTCGATCAAGAAAAAAAGTTAACCGGTCTGATTGGATTCAGGTCAGGTTGGGTCATATAATAAGAAAATAAAAAGCATATCAAATTTATTGGTAACTAAGCTGCTAAGTTAAATGTATGATGGGCTCAAATCAACTGTAAACTATTATCAACAATGTAAACATATTGGTTAAATTGAATGTGGGCTTAGTTGTATTTTGGGCTGGGTCATCGATTGAAGAAAAAAATAGAATTGAAAGAGAAAAGAGACGCAGAAGAAAATGCAAGAATGGAGGGAAGCGAGCAGTGGTGTCCAAATCTTGGTTTGGGCTCAATTCGATCAGGTTTAAAACCTGACACGATTTTTTTATGTGGGCTTAAACTGTGCTGGCTCAAACCTGTCGGATTAAGAGCCGGTGAAACCCCTAAACCTATTAAAATCAATTAGGGTCGGGGCCAAAATAATTTTGAAACCAGTTCTTTTTTTTAAATTAAATCTTTTAGCTTAAACCAGTACAAATAACTAAATACTTCTTTTAATATAAATTGTGCCCATTGCCATCCATTTGATAGACGAAATATCAACCTCTTTTTTTACTTAGATGTATCTAGTAGGAACACGATCCATCTAACACAACCACACATGAATGTTCACTTTCCTTGACACCAATCTATTCTACCTCATAGCAAGCAAACCATCCTTAAGAGGAAGACGGTTAATGCATCTTCTAAGGTCTAACCCCTACAACAAAAAATTCCTCATCACAAGCCAGATTCCACTCCCATTTGTCTTCTAAATGACTTAAAAAACACCCAAAACCCTTAACTACTTTTTGTGCCTCTACACTACCCTTAGGCTCATGTCATCACTCCCAAATGAAACCTGAAGCATTTATCCGATCAATTAACAAAGCATGTCTTGAGATGTTGGTCAAGTGGTCAAAAGGTTTGCCCTCTCTAGTGGATTCCGTCCGGTTCCCGCGCATCAAGGGGACACAGTCTCATGGCGGTCGAGGAGTCGACCTTGGACACAACCCTAAGTAGGGTAGGTTTACACGTAAGATTGTTTACCGTTAAAAAATTTAACAAAGCATCATTTTGAACTCCCAAATTAAACAATCTCGAAGAAGGCAAACAAAATGGAGTATCATCCAACCACAACTCCTTCCAAAAAAGAGTGTTTTTCCCATTTCCAAACTTTTTTTCCCGATAATTTTGAGGTCAAAATACAAACTCTACCAACAGAGAGGCTCCCATCGCTAACATCATCCGTGAACAAGCATGTACCCTAATGAGTCGCTGTCTTTTTACACGCATTAACCGACCAAGCACATAAGAGTATGCCTTCCAGTTCTAACCACACCATGTATTACTTTATAATAATAATAATAATAATAATAATAATAATAATAATAATAAATAATAATAATAATAATAATAATAATAATAATAATAATAATAATAATAATAATAATAATAATAAAAAATAGAGATTGGGTTAATCTCCTCAAAATACAATTTCACCACATCACTTTGTTTAATACTTGTACACTTCTGAAACTCGATCCACACCCACTTACCTCCAACATATTGCATACTTATGTCATGAAAACTCTATAGGAGTTTTTCCTTGTAGTGATAATTGATTTATTCACTTGTATTAGATATGAAATGTTTTAATTATATTTGCTAGCGAATGATTTAAGTATATTCATGTGATTAATATATGAGTATGTGAATGTCAAAAACACATTAACCTGGACCACTTAATGTATACTAAATCTATCTATTTCATTTGTTACAGATTAGATGTTAATATGCTTTAATGCTCCATCAATTGTTCCACCAATCGTCGCCATCATCCGTGCATCTCCAACTTCAATTGCCGTAGGTCAGTTATGGGAACAAGGTTAATTTAGCCCAACAATAGTGTCGATGAGTTCAATGAAAGTCTCTTCTTTGCATGGGAACGTAAGCCTTCCCATTGGATGAGTATACCCGAACTCCTCTTCTACCATGTTCAGCAAGGTTTGAAACAAAGGATGTTTAAGATATGATAATGGTATTATAAATCTCTTCATGTTTTCGCCAACATATACGGAGAAATGACCTTTGGGTACATCAATTACACCTGAAGATGATGAGATCTCCCTATAGCCAACTTAGTGTAGATTATTTTGGGAAATTTTTGTAAGCCCATAATCAATGAATATTAACCGCAAATTCGGAACTATGCGAGGGCAGAAGCTAGGACTTTGAAGGGGCCCTCAAGGAGTTGAGGGTTCATATAACCCAACGTTGGTATAAATAGTTCTCTAAATAACAGACAATTCCAAAAGGCGGAAATTTCAAGGAAGTTCAAGTACATCAAGTCATCAAGCTCTATACAATGTCCAACTCCATATCGTACAAGCGCGATCTGTATCAGCGTATGATCCAAGGGATTGAGAAACTTACACCTTTTGCCTTCCAAGGACAACATCTATTGGTTCTGCAGTTGCTTTCAAACGGAGTAGACAATGATTATGAATACTTTAATATTATATGTGTTATTTAAAGAATTTTTAATTCAGACAATCTCAGCATAGTTTTAGTGCTAGCTGGATGAAGAAACTAGATTCCAAACACAAACCAACTGCTTTCCTATATAAAAATTAAGTTAGACGGTAGTGTACGGTACACGCAACGTTCACTTGAACTAACTTGCAATCTGGATGCATATGTCATATGTGCAAACAATCACTCATGGTTCTTTCAATAACCCGTGACTTGGAACTTGCTTGTAATCCAACTCGAGCTTACTTGGTTCAAGCTAGTTGGCTTGTATAAATATTTGAGAGCTAATGGTGGTTCGCTCATTGGGTGTCAACCCGAATAACAGAACTCGTACCCAAAGACAGTCATTTCAAAACTCGTTCCTCTAAATAACATCCACATTTTTTTCCATTACTTATTGAGAAAATGTCAATGACGAGGAACGGAAAAAATAAAGAAACAAAGTGTATGTATGCCCTTTGACAAAAAAAAGTATTACGATATTTTTATAAGGTGTGGTTGTACGTTTGACACGTACCACAAAGATATCAAAATTAATTATGATAATACATGTGAAGAGGTGCTTTATGACATTAGCTTGTGGTTCAAATAAAAGAAAATTTTAAGGCTGATGGAGGAAGATTTTAAGAATTCAAGCAAAGGTTATGATGAAATAATTGGGCTCTAAGCAAAGTTAATATTTTTGTTTGGAGACTTTTTCGAGATAAGACCCTCCATGGCTAACAACCTGTTTGATAGGGGTATAACGCAACAGTTAGTAGATTGCAAGTTGTGTGGCAGAACGACGGAAACGGCAACTCATTTGTTTTCTTTTTGTTACACTACTTGTTCAGTTTGACAAAGGATCGGAGTGTGGTGTTGCATCCCTCATATCTCGTTCTCATCAATTCAGGATTATATGAATATCCATAATCAAGCTAATGGTGTTATAAAAACACCGTGAAATATAACAATTACCGTAAAATATAAACAATTGATCACAAACTACCAACGATTATATTGAATCAATTAGAAACGAATACAAGAATTGAAATGTGTTACAGAAAAGAAACGAAATCAAAAGCTATCAAAAGTTATCTAACAAGTCCTATAACCACATATTTATAATTCCTGAACCGCCTAAATTCTGTTACAACAACTTACAAGCAAACTTGACATAAATGCCCCCTAAACTTATAAGAAAATAAGTATCAGTTCTTGTACTTATATCCGCTGATAACAAACCACTATGCAAACCACTGCTAACTGAAATGCCCAACATAATTTTTATGACTAGAAAACTCTAAAATTTTGAACTTTTGAAATTATAAGGCTTAATTCCCATTATACCCGTACATTTTAATACGACAAACACGGCTACAAAATGTTTCGACAACATAACTTTAAACTACTAATTACTAAGGTTAATTCATCTACTTACAAAAGGAACTTTTAAAGTAATCCGTCATTTACAAACCCAAAAAGTAGTTTGACCCGTTTGTCGTTATCACTTGCGGAAGCGTTAAGAGAGCAAAAAGTGTGTTCGTTCCAAGCGAGGCGCATCATCAAATTGAAGTTTTACCTAAACAATACAAAAATTATGTTAACGATTTTATGGTAAATTATAACTAATTCGTCGAGTCATTTTGACTTCATAATCTTTACTTTTAAAGTTCTCTTGCTCAACATCAAAGACATGAACTTATAGACCATACACGTTAGCTCAACTCCATAATAAACCCTTAACCTTTGCATTCTTATTTTTATCCGGTTGACCCGTTCAACACAAGTCAACACAAAAACATACTTTCTCATTGTCATTCTAATTCCTGTTTGGTTGACCCGTTTAACACGAGTCAACACAAAACCATACTTTTCGCTTTCTTACTTGATTGACCCATACTACATGAGTCAACACAAGACCATACTTTTTCATTCTCTTTCTAGTTCTTATTTGGTTGACCCATTTGGTACGAATCAACATGAAACCATACTTCTTAATTCTTGCTAGGTTGACCCATCCTACATGAGTCAATACAAGCTCATACTTTTTCATTCTCATTCTACTTCTTGTTCGTTGACCCGTTTAACACGAGTCAACACAAAAGCATACTTTTTGCTTTCTTAGTTCTTTACCAATTCATTGACAACATCTCTAGTCAAAACAATAACAACTAAAATCCTTCACAATGAGATTAGATAATTCATTACAACTAGACTTAATATACAAACAAGAATGTAACATATAAGTAACGTACCTCGATCTTGTGAGCTTTGGGGATTCTGGTTGCTTGAACATTCTTTCTTCACGCCTACATTTTTACAATCAACATACTTAAATCTCATATCTTTATTTCATTCTTTCATTAACATTATTGAGTTAACAACTATCATTTTACCAATTCTTGCCATTTAGCATCATGTTCATCTAGAATCTCAATTCAAAGCATTTTATCAAACACTTGGCGTGCGTACCACTATCAAGGCATAATGTACAAGTATTATATGCATATTTCCACTAGTTCATATCATAGATTATCAAATCAACTAAACTCACACAATTTTTTCATTTTCTATTAAATTCATTTAACACTTCTCTATTACACACACAATCATACATCAATATTGCACTTAATTTCTTGCACTTACATGATCATACTATTTCTTCATACTAGTACTACAAGTGGGTTTTACTTCAAACATCAAGATAATCAAATTCAAGTATATTTCATCTTCTACATGATGATTCTAACTAGTAACCATGTTTAATTCCTTAAAATTTTACGGATTTATTACAACCCACTTCATAATGATCACCAAATCATAAAATTCAACTTACCTTATATATTGTTTGATGATGATGATTTGGTGTTCATGCATAAGTTTGGTCTTCAATTCTTGTTGCAATTCTTGAAATTATTAAAGAAGAGGTTTCTTCCTTCTTCTCTTTGTGTTAATTTTATGTTTTATTTATTCTTTTTCCCACTTATTCAAGTTTAGTCCCTCTAGTTTGATGTTTATATTATTATAGTTAAACATACTCCTTTTTTGTTAAAAACTTTACGTGTATTTTAACTAGGGTTATAATTCTAGTCACCATTTAATCAATTTTATACTTATGCATACACGCACATATATATATATATACGTTAGATTTTGGGGTGTTACACTAACACACCAACAATAGTTGTTTAGCAAACCACTGATTCAACCACTGACTCACTAACCACTGATGATACACTAACAGGAGTTGTTAGTATACTCATCATTGATTGTCTAACATCTGTTATCACTCCATCAGTGGTTGTTTAACATCAACAGTGTTTGTCTAACATCTGATGTTATTACTCCACCAGAGGTTAGCAACATCATCGGTGTTTGTATAACATTCGATGTTATTACTCTATCAGAGGTTAGCAAACTCATCAGAGGTTTGGCTTTATTCCATCAGATGTTAGATCTACTCATTAGTATTTGACTTTATTGACTTTATTTGACAAACTGAATTGTTACTTTCTTCACAAATGGTTTGGAGCGAAGAAGGAAAACCATAAACATGGTCTTGATGGCGTCCCTTTGGTGCATTGGTTAGCTTAAAGCGATTTTTGAAAACGAAGAAGTGAAGCCGGAGAAGATCCTGGGCGATATCAAGGCAATTAGCTATGTGTGGAATAAAAATCGATCAAAAAATTGTAATGTTGATTGGAAACGTTGGATGTTATTTGATTTGTGATTGTTGTTTTGGCCCGTTCCTAGCGGCTTGTTAGGGGGCATTTTTAATGAAAGTTGTCGTTCAAAAAAATAAAAGAAAAATAGCTAGTGGACCATCGAAACAAAATGGAGGATTTTTTGACTATTTAGTGACAGATGGGATATGACAAAACTAGGGATCACCTTTGAGTCTGTAGAGGTGACCTCGTATTGGAGTCAATCCAACAAATTTTGTCCATTAGGTTATATAGCGCAACATAAAATACTCTTATAAAATGGACTCACTCACAACAAGTGATTTTTTCTAGTTCTCTAACTCTAACTCTCTCTTCCTATTATATATATAATACACACACATACACACATAACCATGACTTATGTGTATTATTTTTATAGATACTGACTTGAGCGCCAAGGGTAATTTGGAAGCTACGGTTCCAACTTCCCTAGTGGACCATCGAAAAAAATGGAGGATTTTTTTGACTATTTAGTGACAGATGGGATATAACAAAACTAGGGATCACCTTTGAGTCTGTAGAGGTGACCTCGTATTGGAGTCAATCCAACAAATTTTGTCCATTAGGTTATATAGCGCAACATAAAATACTCTTATAAAATGGACTCACTCACAACAAGTGATGTTTTTCTAGTTCTCTAACTCTAACTCTCTCTCTCTATATATATATATATACACACACACACACATAACCATGACTTATGATGTATTATTTTTATAGATACTGACTTGAGCGCCAGGGTAATTTGGAAGCTGCGGTTCCAACTTCCTAGTGGACCATCGAAACAAAAGGAGGATTTTTTTTTGACTATTTAGTGACAGATGGGATATGACAAAACTAGGATCACCTTTGAGTCTGTAGAGGTGACCTCGTATTGGAGTTAATCCAACAAATTTGTCCATTAGGTTATATAGCCCAACATAACATACTCTTATAAAATGGGCTCACTCATAAGAAGTGATGTTTTTCTAGTTCTCTAACTCTCTCTCTCTATATATATATATACACACACACACACACACATGTGATGTATTATTTTTATAGATACTGACTTGACCACCAGGGTAATTTGGAAGCTACGGTTCCAACTTCAAAGACCCTCTCACGGGTTTCTTGTGGTTGTAGTCCATGTACATTGTGACTCAATGAAAGGAGAAAAGAGATTGCACCACCGCTAAGATATATCTAAATTAGACGACTTACACCCTTGCGCAATTACGCTGCTATTCTAAGAACTTAAGCATTACCTATAGGGAATTTGTTATGATACACATTGATATGCCAGTAAAAGAAGAGAATTTGAAGCGAAGAAATGTATTCGCATTCAATCATAATCTTCACAACTCATTACAAAATATCATTAATCAAGGTTCACCGACATTGACAACCTAAGTAACTTTTTATTACTGATGCGCCTATTATACTGAATTCTCTTGTGGAATTTTATGAAACCGGACGATCAGAGAGACGTGTAGTCACTTTCGGATCAAATTATTTCATTGGTTCTACGAATAATTCAATCGGATACAACTCTGATTTCGAGAATTAGAACAACCGTATGTTTTTGTGTAGAATTCATATGAACTAAGGATGTGACCAAAAAACACAAAAACAAATTTTGGGGATAATCTGCAGATAACTGCTCCTAGACAGTTATATTTCAGATTTTGATTTTAATTAAATTGCTTGTAATAGCCTTAATTTTTATTACAAAAATTATGACAAATTTTATAAAATTAAATTTTCTAAGGCATTTTCTATAAAGCATTTTTATTGACCCGAACCAAGGGTGCTACCCCCGGACCCTCGCCAAGGGACCGTTCCCCCCTTGGAATCCCTATTCAGGGCACCGCCTGAATGCTTGGAATTATAACAACTCGAACAAACGTGCATTCCTAAACCTTCTAATTTGTTTGATGTATATCATAATTCATTTTGATCATCAAATTAATCACGATTACATTGAAATATCTAACAATTTCTACCTACGACAATTGACAGTTGATCCCATATTTTATCCTACGGAACAATCAACATATTCTATTTTTTTTTTTTATCATAACTATACCCTTAGAAATCCTTGACCTACGGATTAAAAATGTGTGATAACATCCTTCAATTTTCACTTAATTTCACTTAACTAATTATATCTTCACATTTTCCTTTTTATACGTGCACATCAACTATCCAGCCAAAAAGTAGCACACCTTGAAACATGATCTTTCTTTCTTTCAAGATCATTGTCACCCTATTTGTTATCGCTTTCTTTAGTTCCATATACATTTCCTATCTTCGTCTTCATGTGATAGTGGTTATGGTGATTAGATGGTCCGCACCACGTTTGATTCGTCGCATGCCTTTCTCCACTAACTAATATATGAGTTCGGTTATTCACTTAATGCTTTAGATCTTACTTCTTAAAAACTAGGAAGATAAACAAGGAGGTAGGTAAGGGCAAGGAGTGTCTTCAATCCATACTGAACGAGGCATACACTCTTTAAATACCAAGCTACTCACTTTGTTTGTAATCAAATGGTGGTGATCTTCTAGAGACTATTTATCAAAAAAAAAAAAAAAACAAAACAAACAAAAAAAACCCCTCATATACACTTTCCTAACACACCTCATATATTCATTCTTATACCCTACGTATCCAAATTGCATGTACAGTAGTTTCCTCAATTTTTTTTTCAAAAATTTTACCTTTTTGCACACTCTTTTTTTAATATAATATAACAAAATTTTAATTATTAGCTTTTGCCAAACATAATATATTAGGTTTTTCTTTACCACGTTGGTCTAAAATCTTGAAATTAGGTTTAGCTTGTACACAAACATTAGCTTCTTCTTTACCACGTTTAAGATTTAAGATTCAAGGATTAGGTTTAGCTTGTACACGTGTCTTTTCTTTATGTTGCCACCGTTGTCTATCATTGCATTAATCTGAATCTTATTTCTTTAAAAAGCATAAAGAAAGCATCTGTGTTCATCTTCTCCATGCTAGTAAAGGTTCCATCTTTAGTATTGAATTGTCGTATTTTTTGTATACAATTGTCGAATTTTTTGTCAGTTGTCTTGAATTCTAGGTGATATTGTGTTGTTTTTAGGTTTTTAACTTGCCCTCTTTATGACGGTTTAATTTCTAAATTGCTCTTATCACTGATATGTAATTCAAACTCAAGTTCTAAATTCTTATGAAAACTATGATGTATTTAATAATTTAAAAGTACATTAGGAACAAATCGAAGAAATGGAGTTGTTGATACCTTTTTCAATTTTTCCCCTTCCTGTACATCATTTTTTTATCCTACGTATCTCTATTAAGTTGCATTCTTTTCTGTTGCTAATTTAAAGATTTGTTGCATCAGCTCTGTAAAATTTGGATTCCTGTAACCAAACATTTTGACATGTTATCTAGTGTTATCCTATCTTCTTTCGAAGTATTAGTCACACTTTGATATTTAGTCTATTTATAACCTATGTTTTGTCCAGTAATATAGATTTGGTATTTTGTGAAATTTCATATTACATTTTGATTTTTAGTCTATTTTATAATATATGTTTTGTCTAGTAATATTGAGATTTGGTGTTTTGTGAAGTTTCATATTACTTGATCCTTTGGTTTTAAATTCTACGTATGAAAGGAATTAGTAATGCAATTTGAAAAATAAAATGTTGAGTTCTGGTGTTTTATGAAAATTCATAGTACATAATGCTTTTAGTTTAAACTCCACATATGAAAGGAATCCAATATCTCGATTTAGTTATTTTTTACTATGAATCATGTGAGTTAACTAAAAATAGGGTGGTTTTTGTATATGTATTTACTTCGCAATTTTAAGTTATTAAAACACCTTTACTATAATTGATTCATAAGTTTGTATCAGCTCATCAGTTTTTACCAGTTTTGACTTTTGACCTTTAACATCAAAGTTTTACAATAACTTCATTTATTTTACTAATAATGAAAGAACCAGTGTTTATTTAAAATTAACAACTGAATCTGTATGTAAGGTTACTTTGTGTTGAAATAATTATCGTTTATTATCTCAGTGTCTTGCATACTGTTTTGTTTATTATTTTTTAGGGTATTGGGAAGTATTATCTCAACTGTTTTTGGTTGCAGCAAAGGTAATGTACCGTGTTAGATAAATTGTTCTTTTAAAGTTGTTTTCCTAATTATTTGTTATATTCCTAATATCCATGTTTGTGGATCTATAAGTTAACAAAGATTTTCAATGATTATGTGTTTAATTTGCTACTTTAGTTAGTTTTGTAACAGGTAAAAAAGTTGGTTTGTGTCTAGATTAGTATTAGGTAGTTGTAGATAGGTCGAGAAGGAATGAAGTTGCATCATTCTGGTAATGCTGCTACTTCCTCTACTAAAAGACGTCCTTCTATTACTGCTGCTTTTACTAATAAAAGTCCTGGTGCTTCTGTTGCTGCTGATCTTTCATGTGTGATGGCACTTCTACTACATATTTAAGTTCTGATTCTATGACTCCCCATATGAACGATAAAGGCGACACTGAAATGCTTTATCCGATCGAATATCTTAACGTATTAGATTTCAATGGCTTTCCTCCACATCGGTTAGATTTAAAACCTAATACTCCAATTATATTGCTAAGAAATATTAATCAAGCAGCAGGCCTTTGTAATGGCACCAGGTTATTACTATCTAGATTACTCCCACGGATTATAGAAGCACAAGTTATTACAGGAATAGCTTCTAGCCGTCGTGTTTACATACCACGGATCACTTTTGTAAAAAAAGACGAAGAGTTGCCTTTTATTTTCAAAAGAAAACAATTCCAATTAAGGTTTGCTATGCTATGACTATAAATAAAAGTCCATGACAGTCACTAAATAATATGTAGCTTTATCTAGAGCCACTTCAATAAATGCCTTAAAAGTCCTTATGGTTCCTGAAGAAGGCACCGACTCAACAAAAACAAAGAATATTGTTTTCTTTGACTTTTTTAATGCAATTTGTGCCACACAGGTAGAAATATATATAAATACACAAACGCACACACACATCCTCATTCATGTTTTTCTGTGTTCTTTATATATATATATATATAATTCTATATTTAACTTTTACATATATTACTTAAAATTGCTATATATACCAACCGTGGATTTATACATTGCTTTACAGGGTGCACTTAATGGCTGTTAGGAATATCTCTTATGTAAACCCAAACGACAATGCAGCTCCTTTAGAGGTTAGGGTTATCAGAACTTGGCAACCCTTCTTATTTGAGAAGGAACACTGCTACCTGTTTGTTGACAGCAGGGTGAGCACAATTTACTCTCTTTTATACTCTCAGACTTATAGTGAATGCCTACAATAACCCTATATTAAATTTAGATTATTGAACTACATGACCTACTCACAACTAGGATTTGTTCTCTTATTTCTTTTTAAAATTGAAAATGTTTGAACACCCATAATTAAGCATAAATCATAGAATCCTTATTTTTTTGTATCAGTTTATATATATTTAATTTTAATTTTAGGGTGATGCCATTGAAGCTTATGGTAATAGGCGTGACAAAGCTCTATTTGAATCTAAATTCAGTGTTGGCTTATGTTATCGCATCAGTAAGTACCTGTCAAAGCATGCACGCAATAGTCATAATGTTGTGCCTTCCAATGCCAAAATACATCTAGGGAGAAGCATGGTTTTCGAACCAATCGTTGGCGTCGACATCCCGCATCAGTACTTTAACTTTATGCCATATGAGAGTTTACATACCCGTGAGAGCAGGCACTTTCTGTTGACAGGTATACTGATTATATATGTCTAACAAAGTATAAGTTATCACAACATCCATACATACTTTTCCTGTTGTAGTTTATCTAACTAGATACAATCTACAGATTACATTGGCCGGTTTGATCGATTTACAATAGGACAACCTCTGGAAAAAGACTTATAAAGTTTCTTCTTGAGGATGCTAAGTATGTATTGTCACTCCTTTTATAATTTGAAATTGAGACATATATATACTAACTACATAACGATAACCTAAATATACTTCAGTGGAAGGTTCATCGTGAACTACATAATGATAACCTAAATATATTTCAGTGGAAGGTTCATCGAGGTAGCACTGTTGGAAGAAATCGCTAATGCCATTAACAAAGAAGCCTTGGTAAACGCACCATTTCCGTGTATTGTTGCTGTGACATCTATGAAGGTACTGAAGTTTAGGAATCTTCAGCTCGCATCATCAGCAACCACTCATCTGTACAGAAATCCTTCCATTCAAGAGGCGTCTGATTTAGCTAATAGGTAAAACATAAAGTATATTTGAAACAAAACACTTTATAAATTCCAGTCTTTTAAGTTAAACATAGTTTAGTTGATAATCCAGTTACAATATTTTTTAGTTTAAACTAAATTACTTAACATAAACCATTACTAGAACTTTGAAGTATGTTCATTTGATTAAATCAATTAATTAACATGACATTATTCTTCTCTTTTGAAACTTATCTCCAAATAGTTAATAGGAAACCAACTCTATATGGTTAATTATGAATAATTCATCATGCATTTTTTAATATCTTAGTAAGTGGAAAAATATGTATTTAATATGTTGTAACTGCAAAGTATTGACATAAACAGTGTAACTAATCTGTTATAAATGGTATTTACGCAGGTTTAGGGAGAGATATGCTGGGATCAACATGGATGATCGATACACGTTGCCTATTGCAGACCTTCTTGCAAAGAACCCAGTTGATTACATGGTACATTTCATAGCATTGCTAAAAAAAGCCTACTCTTTTTTTCCAAAGATTACCTGAAGAAAATATCATTATACAATTTGTACTATAAAATTGCTTCCTTACTTAACAACCAATAATAGAGACCCTATCTTTACTATTGAACACAGGAAGTAAGATTTTCCTGCATAGCATCCATCGATAGTTACAACCCACGACGTTCATGGTTTTACAAAGGATGTACTGTTTGTAAGAAAAAGTGTGGCTCTCGAGAAGATATGTTAATCTGCCATGACCATCATGACGCACCACAACCGAAGTATTTGTAAGTCCAATAACAAAGTTTTTTTTTGTAAAAAAATCTTTCTTTCAGTTGATTGTAAAAAATACAATTGGATATGTACTACATGTGGCCCTAAAATATATGGGATTATATAGGTCATCTACTAAAAATATGCATACATCTCTCAACATACTTATGTTTTAAGAACGGTTAATAGTTCAGTGCACCTGTTGTTTCTGTTACATTGGTTTTTATTTACATATTACTGAAAAAATCCATTTACGTCTAAATGGTAGGTACTGCATCAACTGCACAATCGCAGATAGTACAGAAAGCCACTGTGACAATATTTGACAGACCCTTTCAGTCGATCATAAAAATCCCGTGCAATGAGTTGGTCATCCAACAGGGGTACACGGATTCAATGACAATGCCCGACGTATTTTCTAAACTTTTAGTTGTTTCACACATGTTCAAGCTTCAATTTAATGATCGTGCGCACACAGGTTTTACACAATTTGTTACAAATGAAGTGTTTATATATGTTCATGTTGTGAATGAAGTTGCTGTGAATGAAGTTGTTGTGAATGAAGCTGCAAACGACCCCCCTACTATTATTGAAGTATCAGGTCCAGCTGATGTTGAAAACCAGCATGCAACTCAAGCTTTGGAAAATACACCTACTAATGTTGCTCTACAAACAAAGGTCAAGCAAGTTCCATTTACCCCTATGACTCAAGCGAAGATTTACACCGCAAAGCGACAATTGTTTGCTCTTTCACGTGATTAAATCAAATGATTAAATGTAAAAATTGCAACTATGATATGCAATATTCTGACATACTATTCAATACATTTACAAATGAAGGTTCTACAAAGCACCCAAAACTGATGCACCTTGACAAGTCACTACCTTGGATGTAAATGGAGTGATATAATATGCAACCTATCTTCTTGAAGCTGCCTATATACAGGGCAGCCTTTTGGGAACACCTTTTTTACAACCTAAATTGTCACAACCCCTGATCCTAACCTGGGAGGAGCCGTGATCAGATACAAGTGGTACCAGTGTTTATTAAAATTGTCGCAGTGGAAATTTCATCAGGACCGAGTATCAGGAAAAATATCAGAGTTTCGAAATACCGCAGTTTTCATTTCATGAAACCCATATTGACATAAAGGCTTTTTACAGGGATATACCCTTAATTACAAAACATGTTTTATTCATGCTTTTATAACCACTTATTTAACCTTGAATGCTTCCTAGCACTTTCCTTTCCTTCATAGTAAATTACCTGAAACACGTTCGAAAAACATTTGATCAGCGAAAAATACTGATGACCTCATTCAATTTTATGAAAACATAGTATTGTATATTAAAGCATTAAGAGTTTTTATATTTGTTTATATCTTTCAGTTACCCACATTACTTGTCACTCGCCCAGATCGGTGACTGTGGTCATATTACTATTGGCTAACCCGTTGTTGAATAGCAAAGATTATCAAGTAATGTATACAAAACCCCACATACCGGCTATAATTTCAGAATCCAAAGACTTAATCACTGTAACACAACTTGGAAAACAATTAGGATTTTGCAAATCATTTTAGTAAAAGAGAATTACTCACATTATAGATTTAAGTTATCAGTAATAGCTTTCTGGTTTAATTCTTGGGTTCCTAATTAAACAAACAATGCACATGTATTAGTGTATTAACCCATTTCAACTTTAACGATAATCACGAGATCAAAACCTCAACTGATGACAAAGTATAGCCTGATACAGGCAGCACTTAAACATCCGTTGAACTGTTTATAGATCGATCAGACAGGGCATCGTACTAGTAATTTGGGTTAACACGCCGAGTACGAAACAGCGTTTATGTCACACCCCAACCGATGGCGGAAATATCGGAGTGAGACGAAATAGATTGCTCGAGATATCATAACACTATTTGCGACAATATTAAATTTAAAACCCATTTCATTTCATTGATCGAATTGTAAAATACAACATAAACTCAAATACAACATAAATGCAAATACGACAAGTTTAACGAAATTATAACATAAAACCTAGCATTCTAGATGCGTTTCTATGTCGTCCCTACTAGATTTCGCATATTCAACATCCTCAACCTGCAACATGTTAAAAGTATAGTTCAATACAAAAGTATTGGCGAGTACACAAGTTTAATTTATAGCATAAGTATAAAAATCGCTTAAACAAATCCACATGTTAAGCTAGCATACTAGATTAATGTAAACATGGCATGCGATCTACAAGTCGATCCTCTAATGTCACCGCAAAGTAGAATAAACTTAACATGACCACAAGAATACGGGCGGTGCGTTACTCCTATAGCGCTATACATGTTAAAGGGAGGCTCGAACGAAGTTAATGACAAGTCGTATCACATAAGAATGTTCCAAGTACACAAATCACGTATCTCGTATCTTTAGCATTATGATGGATTGTTTATGTGTTTGCATAAAAGTATAAGTGTGATCGCGTGTATTTTGATAGGTTAACATATTGCACCCAAAAGTGTAAAGCGTAAAAAGGGTGTTCGGGTGTACTAACGGTTTTGCAAAGCTTCCTTTGTTAAATCCCGTGAAGAGTTTGATTGGTTGGGAACGGAACACCGAGTTATCTACACGAGGAAACGTAGGTGTGTGAGTATTGGAATGATAATGGAGGATTCAGATTAGGAGTTTAAGGTATGTAAAAGTATGTATTTAAAAGTATTTATCTAGACGTTAACATTCGTTTTTGACATTATAAACCCCGTAGGGTAGTTGTGATTTCATGGGTCATGCCCATTAGAATCGTAGCAAGGAGGTTAAGTCCTAGATAATATAACCTTATGTTAGGACAAGTAACCATATGATCATTTTCAAAAGTTCGGTTATGTTTAAGTCCTATTTACATATATATATATATATTATGTAATATATCATGAAGTTTATCATATAAGTCATAGATTTCATAGATGTCATGCATGGAGGTAAGAGATAACCGTCCTTTAACCTCTTTCGTAAGATTCACCAATACACAGATTGTTACAAGGACAATTCGGATGGTCATGAATGGAATAAAAAGAAATACTTTACTAACTAATGTTACACATAGAAATCATCAAGTGAGGTGGTGAATTGAGAGTAGGATAGCCAAGGCTTCCAAGTAATCTCACCATTACTAAAACACAAACTTTGTCAAGCTTGGATGGTTCCAACACTTGTGGTTAAAACCCTTTGCAAAACAGAAAGTTTAGGGGTATTTTACACCTCCTAATTTGTATGAAACAACTCTAGCTAGCTCACTAACCATGGGCTTGATTAGAGGCACAAATTTGTCATGTTTAAATAAAGTTTATAAGTTCATCTTCCAAAACAGAAAGTTTATCCTAAAAATGGTATTGTTCCACCTTGGTTTTCTATGGAAAACCTATGGTAATATCCCTAGAGGCGTTACAACCCTTGTAGAGGAAGAAAATTTGAAGAAAACATGAAATTAATGAAGTTATAAAAAGATAAAAACAAGCAGAAAGTTTATGGCACTTTGTACCTCTAAAATGGTGAGGTTTTGCCTTAGTTTGCCCAAGCAAACTTGTGAAAACCTTCCTAGAGGTTATCCAAGTGTTTTAGAAGAAAGAACAAGAAGAAATTTGAAGGAGAAGTGAGTCTAAACTCACTTTTAATGGTTGGAACTTTTTGGTTTGATGCTGAAAACTCAGCTGAGTTTAAGTTGGTTTTTGAGAGTGTTAGAGGGTTGTAAAAGTGGGATAAAGGATGGGGAATTGTTCATTATATAAGGAAGGCATTAGGGTTTCAATGGGTTGGGCTTTGGACAAGATTAGTGGGAGTTTAAACTTGAAACAAGCCCAAACAACAACACATGGCAGTTTGCGGCCGCAAGCTGCCTTTTTTTTGTTAATTACTTGATATTATCGGGTTAATTGATGTTATTTTATATATAAGTGAGTATACTAACGGGTGGCTTGATATTTTAAGCATACGGACATTATAATCTATCTTTTTCTCCTAGTAAAAGAACACGCTTTTTTACGAGTTTAATGAAATGACGTGTATAATAAGCGTGAATTGTTTAACGAGGTGCTAAATAATTATAAGTTCCGTATTTGAATCACCAAATGTCTTGCTTGAATGAAGCGTTTAAGAATTATGAATACACAATAAGGATTTGCGAGTTAACTTAAGTTTATAAATCATGTAACGAATATGTGTACAAGTATACGTATAAATGTGTATAAAGGATGCGAATTTCGTATAAATGATCAACTCAATTAAAATCAAAGACTCGGATTTACAACGATTCGAAATGTCATACAATTACAAGGCAAAGACTTTCTGAAAATAGAATCACAAAACAATCTTACTAAAAATGGAAAGCTGCGAAAGCGAGGCGTTACAGTTTAGGGTTTTAGGGGCTCGGGACTTTGAATAGAGATTCGAGAGAGAAAGAAACATCGATTTTAAATCGATGTGTGTGCACTGAAACTCGTCCCACGGCTGCCTTTATATAGCCAATTGGGATTCTCTCGCGCGTTGCGCGAGAATCAGGGTTCTCCCTCGCGTCGGACAGAAGCCTATTAGGGCTAGGTCAGCCTCATCATCTACATAGGCTTGCCACATGTCGCGAAACAGTGCCACGTGGTCTGGTACGCTCTCACGCATCGTGAGAGAATCTAGGATTCTCTCGTATGGTACCTGGGAGGTCCAATTTTTTTTTCGCTTCACGCTTGGTCACGTCGTGCGTGTACGGGGTTTCGCTAATCATATTTTGGGAGTTGTTACATCCTCCCCACCTTGTTTAAAAAATCTCATCCTCGAGATTTTCTGAAACAAGTACGGGTATTTCCGTTTCATCTTTGATTCTAATTCCCAAGTATATTCTGGTCCTCGTTTCGAATCCCATTTTACTTTGACCAAAATCAATCTTTTTTGTTTAAGATTTTTAACCTTCCTATCTGCGATTTGGAGAGGCTTCTCAACAAATTTTAATTTTTCACTTACCTCTATATCTTGAAGAGGTACCATCAAAGATTTATCAGCTACACATTTCCTTAGATTACATATATGAAATATATCATGTATACCAGCCATTTCTTCAAGTAACTATAGCTGATAGGCTACTGGACCAATTCGTTTGATAATTTTAAATGGTCCAACATACCTTGGGCTTAACTTTCCTTTCTTACCAAATCGAACTACTCCTTTCCAAGAAGAAACTTTTAACAGTACTTTGTCTCCAACATGAAACTCTAATGGCTTGCGTCTATTATCTACATAACTCTTTTGGTGATCTCGTGCTGTCTTTAATCTTTCCTTAACTTGAATTATCTTATCAGTTGTTTCCTGTATAATTTCAGGACCTAATAATTGCTTTTCTCTGATTTCTGCCTAACATACTTGGGTTCGGCATTTTCGTCCATAGAGTGCTTCAAATGGAGCGGCATTGATGCTTGAGTGATAACTATTGTTATAGGAGAATTCTATTATGGCAAATGATCGTCCTAATTTCCTCCAAAATCTAATACACATGCCCTTAGCATGTCTTCCAATGTTTGGATTGTTCTTTCACTCTTTACATTTGTTTGGGGATGATAAGTTGTACTTAAATTTAGTCATGTTCCCATAGCTTGTTGGAAACTTTTCCAAAAATGAGAAGTGAAACAACTATCTCTATCAGACACAATGGATAATGGAATTCCGTGCAATAACACTACTTCGTCTACATATAGCTTAGCTAATCTTTTCATACTAAAGGTTTCCTTCATTGGTAGAAAATGGGCTGATTTGGTTAACCAATCCACAATCACCCAGATTGAGTCATTACCTTTCCTGGTTTTAGGTAACTTGGTAATAAAGTCCATTGTTCTCAATTCCATTTTCATATTGGCATTTTTAACTGCTGAAGTAAACCTAAAGGTTTCTGATGTTCGACTTTAACCTGCAAACAAGTTAAACACTTAGAGACATAACTAGCTATATCCTTTTTCATTCATATCCACCAAAAATTCTTTCTCAAATCTTGATACATCTTGTCGCTACCAGGATGATCGTATACTAGACTTATGAGCTTCTTCTAGAATTCTATGTCGTAGGTTTCTTTGGATAGGTACCCAAATTCTTTTCTTATGGAATCTCCAAATCCCATCTATTACTTTTTCCAACTCCTTTATTATTCCTTCTAATTCTTTGGCATCATCCTTGATTGTTGTTTCTTGGGTATTCTTCAGTTGTTCCATTAAATCTATCTACATATTTAATCTCAGAGCGCGTACTCGTTTCGGTTTCTCATGATACTTACGAATTAAAGCATCAGCTACTACATTAGCTTTACCTTCATGATATTGGATATCACAGTCATAGTCACTTAAAATCTCCTATCCATCGTCTTTGTCTCATGTTTAATTCTTTTTTCCCGAAAATATACCTTAAACTCTATGATCTGTAAAGATGGTTAACTTACTACCATACAAGTAATATCTCCAAATTTTAAGGGCAAAAAATTATCGCACCTAATTCTAAATAACGAGTTGTATAATTATCTTCATGTTTCTTCAGTTGCCTAGACGCATAAGGAATCACCTTCTCACGTTGCATCAACACGCATCCTAATCAAAATTTAGAAGCATCGCAAAAGATTACAAAATCTTCAGTTCCTTCTGGTATGACAAGTATCGGTGCATTCGTTAACTTTTGCTTCAAGGTTGTAAAAGCTTCTTCCTTCTTGGATGCCCATTCAAACTTAATCATTTACATGTTAACTTAGTTAATAGAACGGCTATTCGTGAAAAATCTTGGATAAAGCATCGATATTATCCTTCTAGTCCTAGGAAACTTCTGACTTCTGTAGGTGACTTAGGGACTTTTCATTTGGTAATCGCCTCGATCTTTGTGGGATCCACATGAATTCCTTCATGGTTAATCAAATGTCCTAAAAATTGCACTTCTTGCAACCAGAATTCACACTTAGAGAATTTAGCATAAAGCTTCTCGTTTCTCAATAGTGTTAAAAGCAAATGAAGATGTTTAGCATGCTCTTCTTCGCTCTTGGAATAAATAAGTATATCATCTATGAAGATAATTACAAATTTATCCAGATATGGTTTACATATCCTATTCATCATGTCCATAAATGTTGCTAGAGCATTTGTCAGACCAAATGGCATTACTGTAAACTCGTAATGACCATACCTAGGAGTGTCCTCTTTTTGTACTTTCAGTTGATGGTATCCGGAGGGCAGATCGATCTTGGAAAAATATCGAGCTCCTTGGAGTTGATCAAATAGATCATCGATTCTTGGTAATGGGTAACTATTCTTGATTGTGACCTTATTCAATTCCCTATAATCAATACACATACGCATCGAACCATCCTTCGTCTTGACAAACAACACAGGTGCTCCCCAAAGGGATGAACTTGGTTTTATGAAACTTTTCTCTAGCAATTCATCTAATTACTTCTTTAATTCCAGCATTTCCATCGGTGCTAAGATAAGGTGCTTTAGCTATCGGTGCAGTTCCAGGTATCAGATGAATTCTGAATTCTAGTTCTCGGTCAGGTGGTAGTCCATGTAGATCCTCTAGGAAAACATCGGGGTATTCCGAAAGTTACCATAATTTCCTTCAGTTCCTTGCATTTAGTGTTAATGATCACAGATATCATATACACTATACCTTGCTTCCGTGCATAACTTGCAGCTTTCAACACAGAGATAAATTTTGCTGACTTTTGTTGGCTTGTCTCCTCGAATCACGATCATTTCTCTTGTTGGCGTACGGATCTCAATAGTATTTTGATCACATAGGATTCGAGCAGGATTGGCTACCAACCAATCCATTCCTAATACTACATCGAATCCGGCTAGATTCATAGTAGTAGGTTTGATGGGAACATATGTCCTAGTAATTCTATTTTCCCTCCTTGGAATACTTCGCGTATGTTGGTAGAGTTTCCTTCTGCCGGTTCTACCGTACAAACTACGCTAAGCTCAGTCAATGGTTGATTAAGGGCTTGACAGAATGTAATATTTATAAAACTTTGATTTGCACCAAAGTCAAATAATACTTTAACATATACGTTATGGACAAGAAACGTACCAGCAATCACGTCTGGAATCATTGTTGCTTCCTACGCAGTGAGTACAAATGTCCGTGCATTCTTCTTAGCTCCATCTGCTGCTTTTGTCTTGCTGTCAGGTACTTTCCTCAACTTCCGGGAATTTGGCTTAACATGACCAGTTTCTCTGTAGTTAAAACAGACAATAGCTTTCCTGCTACATTGTTCCTCTTTATGCCCAGGTTTTTTGCAAAAATATTGCAGTACCAGGCACATTTCCCAGAATGCTTCTTTTTACAAATCCTATAGAAAGGCGCAGAAGACTGCCCAACTCCTTTCCTTCTGTAGGTACTATTATGGCGAAATTCTTGTGAAATTTTCTGAGCTAATTCTTTCTTTTTATTTTCGTCCCTTGTACGGATTAATCTGCCAGTCAAAGTATTAGCTAACTCGACTGTTTCCTCAATGGTGTGAAGTCTGGCTGCTTTGACCATATCACAAATTTCACTAATTAATCCCCAAATATAACAAGCAATTAGTACATGTTCTAGCGAAGCCAAAGTTGGTTTCATCCTTGCATATCCAAAGAATGTTGTCGTATACTCACGACAATTCACATCAGCCATTTTAAGATTTAGGAACTTATTAGCCATTTGTTCTTCTCATGAGGAGGACAGAATTTCCTTTCTGTTATTTCTTTAATTCTTTAAATTCCCTCCAATTCATGGCATAGGCCATGTCACTCCCTTTTGCCTAAAGAATCGTGTTCCACCATTCTATTGCGTCATCCCTAAAGAGATTAGAAGCATACATTACCTTATCTTTGTCACACCCCGACCCGCAGCGGAAAAGGTGATCGGGGCATGATTGGGTTATCATCAAAGCTCATGACATTTATTATGCGTTTCATATTCTTTAATACAAATTAAATGGAAATTTACAATAAATGTTACAACATGTTCTAACTAACAATCTAAACTTCTTTGTTCTCTTCTAAGGCATATCCTATGTTTTCCTTGCTTCAACCTGTTCACCTGTATCATGTGTAAAAGGGTTTTTGGATCAACATAATGTTGGCGAGTGAATCCTATGGAAAACATTTGAACTAATTTATTTAAATTGATTATGAAATATGTGCACAACCAAACATGAGTAAAAATAGATGTAAACTTAATCAACAATCATAAGATATTAAATGAAACACACATGAACAATAATGGAACATTTAGAGGCACGCGATGCTCAACTCGTCTCTCACGAGGAACTGAGGGGCCTAATGAATGAATTGCATAAACATGATAATATGAATGACACAACTACAAACAATATAAACTCAATGATACACACATAAACAATAATGAATTTGATTTGTGGCACGCGTTGTTCAACTCGTCTCCCACGAGGAACTGATGGGCTTAATGAATGAGTTTCATATAATTTGACAAAAGGAAATAAGTAATCACAACAATATAAACAATCTAAGTTTAGGTCATGATGTGGTATGGCACAAGTTTAAATAAATAAGTTAATTATTTTCATAACACATGACACACCCCAAAACGTGTAATTTAAAAGGGGGGGTTGTAAGATTCACTCACAGTGGGTGCGTTCGGTTGATGATGTTGAATGCACGCGAAGTGGTTTTAACCACGAGTGAGATTTAACCTAGATAAATCGCATTATGGTTTGGTAAGTAAACGGATTTTATTAATCTATTTTAGTAGGATTGTTGGGTGTATTTTTGTGAGTTTAAGGCTATTTTCTAACCTTAAAAATGTTATTTTTAAGTATTTTTAATTGATTTTTAATTAAAATAATTAAATAAAATAATAAAAAAATTTGATTTTTTTCTCTGACCGTTGACCGGTTCGAGTCGGAATATAGGTGCGCTGAGTGAGGCTCGAACCCGAGACCTCCCGTACGCGTGCACGCAGCTCTACCAACTGAGCTACGTGTCTAACCCGTTATATATCTGATTTTAATTATATATATATTAATTATATTAAACAGAAATCCTTTATTTAAAAAAAAACGATTTAAATCAATTCGGACGGTGCGCTCCACAGGTCTCGAACCCGGGACCTGTGGCTTAAACTAACACACAGTCCACCGCTGGACTGTGTGTGCAACTTGTTAACTTTACTGATTTTTATTATACTTAAACACAAATTAGTTATTTCCTTTTCTGTCTTAATTAAAAAGAATAGATAATTGTCCAAGTCGGTGCAGTAGCCCGGACTCGAACTCGTGACCTGTGATATAAACATACACACAGTCCACCGCTGGACTGTGTGTCAAACTTGGTTATTATTCCGATTATTAATATACTTAACATATACCGGTTTGACTCCGGTTCGGTTAATCAAAAAAATCATTTTTATTAAGGCGACGTGTGTGGAAACAAGATTCGAACTCGAGACCTTTGCGTTTAATGTGCACACAGTCCACCGCTGGACTGTGTGTCTAACCCGATTAATAAGTTGATTTTAATTAAACTTATATGATACCGAACTTCATCTTCTTCGCTGAGTTTTTAACCAGAATCGACAACAGAATGGTTCGAAGTTTTAATCGGTTTCTTAGTGTGTTTCAGTTCATCATGGTGAGATATAAGTGAAAAGAAAAAGAATTTAAGCGAAGAGGTATACCGACTGTCTTCCTCTGTTTTCCGGCAGAACTCCGGCGACAGCAATAGGCTCCGGCGACGAGTGTCTTGCAGCAGAGAAACTTCAGAAAGCTTACAAAATATGTGGGTGACTTCGGTAAATGGTTTAGTAAGGCTCAGGAATGAGGAAACCGGTTTTCCGGCGACGAACAGATTAATTCTGGCGAGTGGAATTACGCCGAGAAAATGTGTGGTTTTGAGCGAAAAGGTTTGCAGTGGTTCAAGGTGGTCTTTATAGGGCAAATCGTCGAAGAACCTGGTCTGATTTCCGACTGTATTCATCGGTTATAAAAACTCCGGCGGTTATAGAAGGTGTCGCGGACTCAGACGTCGGTTATAACCGATGTCTTAGTAATGGTTTACGTTATAACGTAAGTTGTCGTTAAGACTCGCGAGATTTCCGGGATTTCCGACGACTGAACTATTTGGGTGCCGGTTTTGAATTCGTAACGTCATGATATCAATTAAATGATTCTATTATTTAACAAATAACATCAGTGGCGCAGTGGTTTGTGTGTTGTGTGTTAAGACTTGTGGTTGAACCGGTACTGACCAGGGTTCGAAACCCGGCAGGAACAAAATATTTTTATTTTCTTATTTTTGACAGTTTTTCAAAAACTAATTATATATTCCCGTATAATAATTGATTATGTATCGTTTAAAATTATTTTGGGCATTTAATTCGCAACGAAATTTTTGACTGACGGTTCGGTTGATAAACGGAGCGGGTTTGGTAAATCCGTTTTTGACGGATGTTACAATCTTCTTTGGCACATTTGCTGATCTTAAGAACAGCTTTAGTCTTTTCTAACTATCGCAGAGCAGTCATAGCTCCTTCACTACCAGCGAATTCAGTTGGTTTACAAGCTAGGAAATCATTATAAGTACTTCCAGGAGTTACCGCCTTCATTCTTTTAAGATGTGGAGCTTTAAGGAAGATACCATTATCTCCATCAATGCTTTGATTAGGGTCGTTTCTATGGTTTTGTTTGTGATTCACGGCTTTATTATTTTCTATAGGCGCAGGGTTTCTAACAACTTCGATAAGTAAGGGTATTGTGTCAGCTATTCCCTGAGCTACTATATTCTCTATGGCACTTTTATTCAAAGAATTTTCATGATGATTCTTAACCGATTGATTAACCTCATTCGACGTCTTAATAGCAAACATATTTCAAATACTAATATCACATAATAAATAATAAAATATTCAAAATATCGTAAACACAGTTGGTCAAAGCATATTGCCAAAAACGTTGATCATTGCAACTTTACTCTTTTTTATATGTATTATGCTTCATATATTATACAAATACTACCCCATATGTATTTTTATATAAATTCTAGTTTTAGTTTTATTTTTTTCCTGTACAAAAACACAGAAATTACATTATACATATATATATTATAGGGTTATTTTCCGGCTTCAAAGGTGTTGTTCCCTCTCGTCGCACTTCCAGACGAGGTTTTCTCCCATAGTGCGTAATCGGTTGCTGGTGTCCACCAACTCCTCTCCATAGTGGCGTAGTTCAGCCATGTTTTCAGGGTTCATTGGGGGAAAGGTGGGGGTGCAAGTTGGTAATTCGGGTAGAATTGATAAGGGTTGGTCATTAAGTCTTCAAGCCGTCATGTCACCATTTCAAAGTTGTGAGTGTTGGTTGTATCATGGGTTCAGGATTTATAAGTTCGGGATTTCCGAGTATTGTTGATTGAGGGGGCATATTCAGGTTAATTTCATTTTATTGTCCTGAACATTTCGTAGTTTGATAGGCGATGGTTTAGTTCTGCCCAGGTTAGTGGTAAGGGAGCTGGATTGGAAGTTTTTCCGGTGGTTGCGTTTCCTATTTGTTTGGTTGTTGAGTTTTTCTTTTTCTTTTTGTCACTTTTTACTTTCCAATCAACCTTCTCTTTTTCGGGGGTGCTCTTTTCAACGGCTGAGCCTAAAATATCATTGTTTCTTCTTTGTCAGCTTTGTATCCGGTTTGGTGACCAGCTTGATCCTCTTCCATATCTGAGTTATTGACGGATATGTGCTCGAAAGCTTCGACCAAAGCTCTATCGCTCATACTATTAGTAAAAAACAATAAAAACAACGAACTCCAAAAATCGTATTATAATATTTGGTTAGCATCATGGTGATCACAGAAATTATTTCATTTATTTTCCGACTACTAGTTTTAAGTATTTTCACAATACTTAATTAGCTTAAACAAGTGGCTCTGATACCACCTTCTGTCATAACCCCTGATCCTACCCTAGGCGGGAGCCGTGATTAGATACAAGTGGTACCGGTGTTTATTAAAATGTCGGAGCGGAAATTTCATCAGGATCGGGTGTGAGGAAAAATATCAGAGTTTCAAAACACCGCAGTTTTCATTTCATAAAATGTGGATGAAACCCACATTTACATAAAGGCTTTTCACACGGATATACCCTTAATTACAAAACATGTTTTATTCAGGTTTTCATAACCACTTATTTAATCTTGAGTGCTTCCTTGCACTTTTCTTTCCTTCACAGTAAATACCTGAAATGCGTTTTAAAAACCTCGGTCAGCAAAAAATACTAGTGAGTTCATTCAATTTATGAAAACACAGTATTGTATATTTGTTTATAAACATTACAGTATTAAGAGTTTTTATATTTGTTTATATCTTTCAATTACCCACATTACTTGTCACTCGCCCAGATCAGTGACTGTGGTCATATTACTATTGGCTAACCCGTTGTCTAATAGCAAAGATTATTAAGTAATGTATACAAAACCCCACATACCGACTGTAATTTCAGAATACAAAAACTTAATCACTGTAACACCATTTGGAAAACAATTAGGATTTTGCAAATCTTTTAGTAAAAGAAATTACTCACATTGCAGATTAAGTTATCAGTAATAGCCTTCTAGTTTAATTCTTGGGTTCCTAATTAAACACACAATGCACATGTATTAGTGTATTAACCCATTTCAACTTTAACGATAATCACGAGATCAAAACCTCAACGTGATGACAAAGTATAGCCTGATACAGGCAGTACTTAAACATCCGTTGAACTGTTTATAGATCGATCGGACAGGGCATCGTACCAGTAATTTGGGTTAGCACGCCGAGTACGGAGCAACTTTTGGGTTTTAGGGGCTCAGGACTTTGAACAGAGATCCGAGAGAGAAGAAACGTCGATTTTAAATCGATGTGGTGCACTGAAACTCGTCCCACGGCTGCCTTTATATAGCCAATCTGGGATTCTCCCACGCGTTGCACGAGAATCAGGGTTCTCCCTCGCGTGGTGCGACAGAAGCTATTAGGGCTAGGTCAGCCTCGTCAACCACATAGGCATGCCACATGTCGCGAAACGGTGCCACGTGGTCTGATACGCTCCCACGTGTCGCAAGAGAATCCAGGATTCTTTCGTATGGCGCCTAGGAGGTCCAAATTTTTTTCGCTTCACGCTGGGTCTCGTCTTGCGTGTATGGGGTTTCGCTTATGGTATTACGGGAGTTGTTACATAAATGAAACATTTCTAAAATACTAATGAAGAAAGGATCTACTGCTGTTAGGAAAATTGATATCAAATTACTTTTCTACTCACTCCATCTACATGAAACTAATTAGGATCAAAACAACTCTAAGTAGTTTAACTGTTAACCGTAATGTCACTATGCAGTTTATCTTTATCTTCCTTCTCATCTTTATATCATATTTTGATATAACCTGCACTCATCTTCCTTTTCATCTGGACATTTCGTCGCGAAGCGCGGGTGTTCCTCCTAGTTGTTATCCAAAAGCAAGAAATTCACAGGTTTTAATTCATAATCCAATGAAAAAGTATTTTAAAATTCCCATGTTGCACCAATGGGTGGTGGTCCATTGGAAAGGTAAAGCCTTTAAACATCTTGGGAGGGGAGGTCTTGGGTTCAAGTCCCACAAACGACAGGAATAAAAAGAAATTTACCGTTAAAAAAAATTCCCATGTTGTGGGTGCTTCCATTCACACTTAACACTACCTTCCCAAACCATGATTTTGTCTACTTGTTCAACAACATATTTCAAATTCAATAGCCATAACTCGAAAACACAAGAACATGACCAATAACTCTTCAATATATTAATAAGAAAATATTGCTCAAAAAATTGATTATAAACTCTTAGATCATAACTCGGTTTTGGTTTTTCTCTCTACTAGATTGTCAAACCCTAACTTTGTTTATATATACTAAGCCTATTGGTGTCCAAAACATTACCAAATATAATCATAACATAATTAAGAAACTTAACTAACTTAACTCATTTGCCAAACTTGATCGCCAAACTCACCAACTTATAAGATGTTTAAAAAAATTAATAAAGAAATTTATTTTCCAGGCTGGACCCCTTGCTCGAACAAAACAGCAATGCAGCCAACATTTTTAATTTTTAACAAGTGATTTTAAAATTGTCACACACTTATTCTATGGTTCTTATTCGATCACTTTCATATCATTACTCCATGCCATCTCTTTTATTATATTATACTTATCAAAAGTATATACCTTTTTTAATTGATTTTCCCCATCCCAAAAGTGTAAAAATCCCAAAAGACAAGATAATTCTCTCTTGAGACATAAGACAATCACCTACGTTTCACACTTAACACACCTAGTGTGAAAGATTAAAAGTTTAAGTGTATGTGACAAGTAACAACACATTTTTATCTTTACTCACAACAAATAGTATCATTGATTAATTATAACATTGGTAGTGGCGAAGTTTGAGATTTCTGACCATGGGGTCGAAAACATATATACTAAAAATTTCTAGCGTATATACTCAAAAAAAATTATACGAAAACTACATACTCTCCACTATTGAACGAAAAGTTCGGAAAGTCGGCCGCCCCCTCTCATCCTCACAAAGCTACGCCCTTAAACACTGATCAATTATAATAGATAGATAGATATACACGATAAAATAAGTTTTCGCATTGCACTTTGAACAAGTGATTTTGAACAAGTAATTTTCAAATCATTACCCCTTACCAATTTTTTATATTATATTGTCAAAAGTATGAATGTTCAAAAAAAAAGAAAGAAACTGTATAGATAAGTGATTTCCCATCCCAAAATAGAAAAGATCCCAAAGACTGCTTTCTCCCCCCTCAAGACGTAAACCAATCGCCTACTTGCAATTTCTCCATCTCCGTTTCTCTTCATTAATTTCACGTAATTCATCTTTCTCTCACGAACCCATCAAGATTCACAACATGAAATCTGGCTTCAGACTCTTAATTCAAAGAACGCTTTTAGGATTCACCAAATCCCCAAACCTAAATCAAAATCGCAATCTCCACAACTCCGCGTCTCCAATTTTAGGTCTTCCATGTGCAATCAATCAACCCCATAAACCCTATTCAAATTGGGGACGATTTAGGGGTATTCCGGTCACATATTATAGTTACAACAAACCCAATTACGTTTCCGATTATTCAACGACTTTAGAGTCCCGTGTGAATGAAAAGAATTTCGAAAGTATATACGTACAAGAGTGGTGGTGATTTGGGTAAGACTGTAGGGGAAGAATCAAGGTTAAAGGGTATTGTAGAAAGTGAAAAAATTGAATCTTGTGAGGGTAGGGTGGAAACAGTGGCGGAGAAAGAGGCGTGGACGGTTGTTGAGGGAGGCGGTGGTGACGTACTGCGGGAGTCCTGTGGGGACTCTGGCGGCGAATGATCCCGGAGATAAGATGCCGTTGAATTATGATCAAGTTTTTATTCGGGATTTTGTGCCGTCGGCTTTGGCGTTTTTGTTGAAGGGGGAAGGGGAGATTGTTAGGAACTTTCTTCTGCATACTTTGCAGTTGCAGGTAATGTTGTTGATAATTGGTATCAAGATTGTTTTTTGATTGGTTTTTTTGGTGAAGTTATGTGTATTACCGCTTTCAGATTGGATTATGATCACTATTTAAGTTAGCAAATAGTTGAGATCAAATTGTCACATTTATGAATGGTTTGGCTAAATGTACCCACCCCTTCAAGTTTATTGTACCCCCTTGAAAACGTCAAACTAAAGGGATCTTTTTTTTTGGTTTTTAGTGTGAAACGGGGGGATATTAGTGATTTGACAACTTGAAAGGGGTACGGAAAAAGTGGAGGGGGTACGTTTTAGAAAGCCCTTTGTGAAATTGCCAAAATCATAAAACGATCTTTAATTTTATTGATGTTCCTTTGTTGTTTTTGAAGAGTTGGGAGAAAACCGTTGACTGCTACAGTCCAGGGCAGGGGCTAATGCCTGCAAGTTTCAAAATAAGAACCGTGCCCCTTGATGATACAAAAGTAGAAGAGGTTTTAGACCCAGATTTTGGAGAATCGGCTATAGGCCGTGTTGCACCAGTTGACTCTGGTAAAGTCAATTTTTTTCACTCATGAAGTATGCTGATGATTATGATTCTTGTAGCTTTGGTTCATTTGTTTGCATATTTATTTCATTGCAGGATTATGGTGGATTATCTTGTTGAGAGCTTATAGCAAGATCACTGGTGATTTCGCTATGCAAGAAAGGGTCGATGTTCAAACGGGCATTAAACTTATTTTAAACTTGTGCTTATCTGATGGGTTCGATATGTTCCCTTCTCTTTTAGTCACTGATGGCTCGTGTATGATCGATAGAAGAATGGGTATCCATGGCCACCCTTTGGAGATTCAAGTGAGTTCTGTTTTGACTTATTTCTTTTTAACGGTTGACTTTTCAATTTTGACTTATCTATTTGTCAATTTGCAGTCGTTATTTTACTCGGCTCTAAGGTGTGCTCGTGAGATGCTTGCATTCGATGAAGGCTCCAAGAATTTAGTGAGGACAATCAACAATAGACTTAGTGCATTATCTTTTCATATCAGGGAATATTATTGGATTGATATGAAGAAAATTAACGAAATTTATCGATATAAAACCGAAGAGTACTCTACAGAAGCAACAAACAAATTCAACATATACCCAGAACAGATTCCCCATTGGTTAATGGATTGGATTCCAGAAGAAGGAGGTTATATGATTGGGAATCTACAGCCTGCACATATGGATTTCAGATTTTTTACACTCGGTAATATATGGTCGATTGTTTCTTCTTTGAGCACTCCGAAACAAAGCAATTCAATGTTAAATCTGATAGAATCCAAATGGGATGATCTTGTGGGCCATATGCCTCTTAAGATCGTCTACCCTGCTTTGGAGTTAGAAGAGTGGCGCATAATCACTGGTAGTGACCCGAAGAACACGTAAGTTTCTTTTTCTTATGTTTTGTAAACTAGTGTGTGTAAAGGGCTATATTGATCTAATGACCTATTACTTACAAATGGGTCAATTTGAGTTGTGTTATATCCAAACGGGTCAAATAGCTAAAGGGGAAACACGTCACTTGGGTTGAAAATCGGTCAAAGTCTACGTTGAAAAGAAAGCAACCTAAATTCATTTTTATTGAAAGTTTCATGAAAGTTGCTCAAAGTCTGTTGAAAAGAACGCAACCTCTAAATTCATTTTTATTAAAGTTTCATGTTATTATTGTAGTCATAATTATGAACACATTAAGAAATTCGAAAGTTAGACAAGAGAGTGCTACCAAAATGACTTGTTTCAACTTGAACCTGTTTTGACTCTTGTCACCTCTAATCGATTTATGTTCTATTAAACCATAACAAGTTATCTGTTCGTTACAGACCATGGTCTTATCACAATGGCGGTTCATGGCCAACCCTTCTATGGCAGGTAAAATTTTCACATTGTTTTTTTTGTTTTTTGCATGTGATTTTTGATCAAAAAGCTGATGTTTTTTTGTGTCTTGTCACTTGTGTAATTTTAGTTTACATTAGCTTGCATCAAAATGGGAAGAACAGAATTAGCAAGAAAGGCAGTCGAAGTTGCCGAAACTCGACTACATGCTGATCACTGGCCTGAATATTACGACACTAGAAGCGGGAGATTCATAGGGAAACAATCTAGACTTTACCAAACATGGACAATTGCTGGATTTTTGACATCCAAAATGCTCTTGGAAAACCCTGAAAAAGCGTTCGCTTTTATTTTGGGAAGAAGACTACGATCTTCTAGAAATATGTGTTTGTGGTTTGAGCAAAACCGGCAGGAAGCTATGTGCTCGTGGAGCTGCCAAATCGCAGATTCTCGTGTGATGATTTCAGAGCTAGTTGTGTACAGTAAATACCATATCAAAACTGCAGGAAGTTACAAATAGCAGCAGTATAAATAAAACCAAAATACGGCTGTTCTTTTACTCTCTTTTTTTCTGTAGGGGGTCTGAGATTATTTATACGCGATATTGTTTTGTTGTTCGATCAACTTTGTTGATCGAGTAATATGAATCATAATATGAATTACACGTGACTAACTTGTTTGGTACGCGATTTAGTTTATGATTGTACTTGTTGCTCTGTAAGTTACTAACTTATTTAAGTTACTGACTGATTAACTAAAGATTTCTGAATCAACAATTTTTTTTTTAAATTTGGATCCAATAACAGGGTTACAGAAAGAAAAAATAGATTAAGAATCCCACTTTATCTAACAGAAGTGCACTGAAGGTGCTACTAAAACAAACAATCAAAACATTTAAATCTAAATAACCATGGTTCATAGGATCTGATCTGAGAGCGGTGGGAGTCGCCTGAAAAAGTTGATCGGCAGTGATGGCATGTCGCCACGGAAACGAGGGTGGCGCATGTAGAAGAATCCCCACCCTAGGAGAAACGCCTTAAACGGCACAATGTAGAACACTAGTGACAGCCAGCAGACATATCACCACAAATATTCCAGTTGCTCGCGGGTCTCTCCAATTGCATAACGCCTCTAGCCTCTCTCCCTGAGCTGCCACATCACCGAGCAGTGTCTGAGCCCGGCCCGCTAGGGCTCGTAGTCGGTCATACCGGATACGGACTTGGTCCGGTGCTCTTGAACTGGGAAATCCGTCGAACTCCTCGTCAAGCTCATCGGGTCCTACAGAATCGACTTGGGAGAGTCTTGGATCCATTGTAACAGGGGCCTGCATTCGGTGGCGGTATCTCAACGCCACAATCAAGAAGGTGTATAAGCAGATTGTCGGCAGGATTAGATGTGGGCACAAGACAATAGCCAGGAGGAGCACATGAACCAAGACCGTTGTCGGTGGGTGAGCCCAGGTGCAAATAGAATCCAGCCATCTTGCCAAAGTAGCTGCTTTTGATAAGCCATTAATTATCCGAAACCAGTTCGACTTGCTTCTCCTCATGCTCCAAGTGTGGGTATCCGAATCCAACATAAACTGAACCACTTCTTGACCCAATGCCGGTTCCGATCGACCCAACCTCGCAGTCACAATCTTCATAGCATTATGCCTCAACATATCTTGTTGTATCGGGCCCAAAGGACGCACATAATGCATCCGTGGCAGCATCGGGGTCGAGTAAGCTTGGAGTAGACTAATCCATGATGAACAAGAGAACCTTACCGCGATCTCAATCTCCCCCATTTTCTTGGCTCCATTTGGGAGCAACACAATTAGAGAATACGAACCCATGTACACCCGATTTGTGTCCAGTGTCGAGAGTCGTATCCTAAGCTTCCCGAGTCGAACATCTTTACTAGGCTTATCATCTTCCCCGATCCTGTACCTCCCGTTATCGAACACACCAATAGTGAGCACCGTACACGGATCATACACATCCCACATGTACTGCTCGTTCCACCGTGGATTAAACCGATCAAGAATCGTTCGTGTCCGAACCCATTTCGGCCCGTACTTAGCCACCACGTAAGAATCCGTTGTGCCACGTGTACCATCCTTCGTTTTCACTGGCAATAAATTAGTAGCCCCACGAATGCCAACTTCTAGCACCCCGATTGCCGGTTTAGACAGCTGCTTCGCGGTGGGACGGACGTCGCTGGTCACGTGAGCCGCCTCATCAAGCACGTGATACCCACCCTCCAAATAAACTCCAACATGAATCCTCCCTGCGTACGGTCGACTCTCATCCCCAACCAAATTAAACCACCTTGACCCAAGCGTTGTTGACCGATCGTCTGTCCGCTTGTCTATGCTAGCAACCTGCACCTTAGCATGCCCAACAGTCTGACCGTTAGATGCATCTTCAACACTAATCACCAAAACGGCTCAAACGGTTCAGCCGCAACAAAAACCAAATCTTCATTCCATGTAGGATTAGAACTAGTACTCGAAGACCCAACCGTTGTCCGGTTCGTTTTAAACAGCTGCGGACCGAGTTGACCCTTAACAAACAACTCCGCGTTTTTCACTCTAGGCTCGGGTCCCGAACCTAGCTGCAAGTCTTGGGTTTGTATAACCGTTAATCTCAAATACCACAGCTTCGGAGACGAATAAACTTTGGCTCGGGTCTCCGGAATCAACCCACCGGAATCCGATTGCCACGCCTCTTGAAACGTCTCATCGGCCTGCGTACCTAACCAGACAGCTAACATGACATCTCTCGCCGGTGAATTCTCCGGTGAGTTTTCGAGTGTGTACCATTGTGGAGCTAGCGGACCATCCGGAGGCACTCTTTTAGGCACTTCAGTCAACTCAAACGACACCGTTCCTAAACAAGTTTCTGTAACTTCCTCTTTCTTGTCTTCTGTAACTTTTTTCTTCCGGTCGAAAACAGAAACTTCTAGAGATGTCGAATTTAAACCTTCTTTGTCGAATGCGAATACTTGATCCCAAGGTTTCGTTGCAGATTGCTCTTTGGTGGTGATGCTGTGTGTTCCTATCGCCAATTTCGCGTAGTAAATTGTCGAATCTTCGGATTCTTTGTCTTCTCGTTTCGCCTTCACAACCCGAACGTATAGAAACGGCACCCTGATCGACCAAATCGAATGCGCTGCTTCCGCGGTGATGATTCGAGAGCGAAACCACATCATGATCCAGATTTGAATGCTTTCTAACCAATTGTAAGCTCTCGTCGGCCTGTTTCGGAATCGGTGACTGAGCTATAGCAGCCTTCTCCACCGGAGGCGGTGGTGGTGGAGTCGCCGAGCAGCTGCTTCTGCGCCGGAGCAGCTGCTTCTGCCGCCGGAGCAGCATCCGCGAGCAGCTCTCTCCGCCGGCGCCGAGCATCTCTTTCTTCTGATCCTCTGTTGTTTTCTCCTCTTTCTTATCTTCTTCAACCGGTTTCTCTTCGGCTTTTGTTTCTTCTTCCGGTTTTTTCTCCTCCGGCGGCTTTTCCTCTGTTTCCGCCGGCGGAGTTTCAGCAGCTTCCGGCTTCTTCTCCTCGGCCGGTGGCTCTTCATCTACATAACAAATTTTGATCCCGATTTCGCCTTTAATCTGCGAGAAAACACTCCTCTTCTCTAACGGATAATAAACCAACGCCTCTGAACCAGACTGTGGAAAAGTGCTACCGGTTATTTTTACTTTTCCGAGAAACGTGCTCCGTTTGCCGGTTTTTTTATTATCGTTATAAACATTGAGTTCTAGAATCTCCGTTGCCATTGACGCAACGTCATGAACGAGAAACTCGATCTTTTCATCCCACTGAGGGTTCAGATCTCTGGCAATCGTCTTCGTTCGCCTCCGCTGGCCGTCGAAATCAACGATTACGTATGCACTCGCTGTTCCTTGACCGTCTTTAGGCATCAGGTTCTTGGCGTACATATCTCCACCATTAGCTTTCGATTACTCATTTTTGCAAATTTCAATGAATTAAATGGAATTAAAAAAATGAAGGAATTGGTGAATTCGAAATGGAGTGGTTGAGGAAGATGGAGATGGGGAGAGATTGTGAAGGAGAGGGAAAAGGTGTGAAGGGTTTAAGAAGGGTGGAGGGAAGAAAACTACAAAGTAATAAAGTACAAGGGGTCATGTGAAAATGACTGGAAATGTGACCGTTATGCTTTGATATGATTTGATTCTTGTATTCATCTAATTATCATAACAATATTTTCAAAGTCCATGCATTTTGCATTTTGACCCGTCCACCAAAAATGTATGTTCCTAATGGTAACATACAAAGCTTTTATATAGAAAAGATACATTTTAAAGCTAAAAGCACATAAATAATAAATATTTATATCTTAATAATACTGGCACGGGACCGTATTTAATTTTTTTTTAATCTTGTAAAACCATAGAATCGATCTTTAAGAAAATGTATTCAAACCACAACATTAAATTGAATGCGGAATCTTCAATTGAACATATCGGATGTGATTCGAGCTAACAATGATGTAAATATAATGCTTTGATTTTATTTCAAATGGACATAGAGTTTCGAACACGGAGTTTCAGACAATTAAACAAACTACTGTTAGTATAAAGTAGCCTCCTACCCTTGGCGCTCCAGCGGTAGTGTAAATTTTAGAAAAAATTGACGTTTTTCGATTTCGTTACCCCTTTCTTTCAAAACATTACCCCTTGGCACTCCAGCTAGATCCGCCACTGGTGTCGCACACCTACTTTTGTAGCTTGCATAGGTGCGTTGAACCCTATCATAGCGGAGTTATAGTTGCGCTATGTTACATAACAAACATTAATACAACATCAAATACTATATAACAGACTATACAGACGTGATTCTAACAAGACTATACAAAACACGAACACCCTCCAAACTATTATCACAAATATGCACAAACATATCTTTTAAGAACGGTACTAAGACTCTATTTAATATAGAACTACTTTTAACTAGAAATTATGATAATATAATACACATTAAAATGAGTGTTAAAAAATATGAGATAAATTGTTAATAAGTGCCTTGTGTATCTTATTGAAAAGTGAATTATTTGGTTATGGTGAACTATATATGAATGGTCTTCTATCATGTTATCGATTCTTAAATAGATATAGATTTAAGTTAATATAATTAAATAGAATTTAATTGTTGATTCTTAAATATATATAAGTTGATATAATTAAGTAGAATTTAATTTCATAAGCCAATGCTAAAGTTTTGCTAAATGTTATTCAAAAGTTGTTGCATGTTTAGCTATTGTTTGTTTGTGATTTATTGTTTTGATATTTTAATGAGAATCAGTCTAGATTCTATATAAAAAAAAAGTTGTTTAAAACTATACAATGTGAACTTGTTGTTTAAAACTATACAATGTTAACTTGATAAGGAATAACTAATAAGAAGTTGTCTTTTAAAAAAAAATTACACCTAAATAGCATCATTTGCAATACAATGTTAACTTGATAAGGGATGATTAATAGGAAGTTGTCTTTAAAAAAATACAACTAAATAACATCATTCGCAAGAATTTACTTTACTATCATACTTTTCTGTAATACCTTCTAATTGATGCTATTTTATTTGTTTATAAGTCGTTTCCTTAAATTGCAAGGTGTGGTATCGGGAGAAGGATAGGGGAGCCGACGTGGAGTCTTATCCCGTCAGGGAACACCGCCCTCATCCTCCCGCCGGTGAGCTCGGGGACTCACCTCTGTCTGCCTCGAAATGCTTCTCTTCTCTTAATATTATTGGAAGGGATGGATGTGAAGACCATTTCTTTTTTATGGGAAAAAGGAAGAAAAATATAGTAAGATAAAGGTGATGTAAAGATGAGAAAAATGAACAAACCCATAGTCTTATGCTAAACTTAACAAAGGAAAAAACATAGTAAGCGTTTGAAACTTTTCTGTGTTATTTGATTGTTCAATAACTTTTTTAACTTTACTACAAAGAAATAGTAAGTGGCTATAACATAGTTTGGTTATATTAGTATACTTTTATAGTGGGGTTGCATTGGGCAGTTACAAGGCAAATGCCACGGGTGAAACACGTGAGTAGCTGCGAGCATAACGCCTGCAAGAAGATCCGTTATGTTTTTCGGGAATTGGGATCTATAAACACCACGAACGGTTTTCCTGCATTTTATATTTGTATTAATCATTATGACTAGTATCCCATCTCATATAAAAAAAACAAAACACTTTATAGTAACTTTAATAATTAAATTATTACACAGCTAACCAGCGGGGAGAAAAGATCTATCCGGCTGAGTTATAGAGATTGCAACGGTGAAGAATCGTAGGAACGTTGCTTAAAATTTTTTATTTGATTGCTGCATAAGGAAGCAACCATTATTTGGCGAACATTCTTACTTCGGGATTACGACTAGATCGAAATTTTGTAATATTAATCGGTCGAGATGGTGTGACTTTAACATTTGATATGTGATTTTGTAATTGTTGAGTTTCAGTTTTTTACTGACCCGATTTCTATAGTAATATAGAGAAGATCCGCCGTTCAAATAAAATAAAGCTCTTTTACGGAGAATGCAAAAGAAAACCACCTATTATAATTCGTTCTAACAAGTAGATGAGAAAACCAACCATCATAACTACATTAAATGCTATGCTATGTTATGATGGTTTATATTTTTATCTACAATATCCTTGTCAACCAGCCTTGCCCTTAGAGTTGAGCGTTTTTACCGAATACTTATACAGTATCGGTATAGCACCAAAAACCGATACCCTCCAAATAAAATCGGGTACTTTACCTATACTCATTTTCAGAATTTTTGGTTTCGTACCTAGTCAGGTTCGGTATGTTTCAGTATTTTTCACTGCTGGTACCGTACCGCTATAATCAGTACGGTATTTGGTTCATATTTTTATTCGTTTTCCATGTTGGTACTTTTCGGTACCGTACCGATCTCACTCCTCTTAGCCATCTTACATTTGACGGTTTGTGTCCTATCTTTTGTCAGGTTATGGTGGTGCAAGTATGTGGAGCTTATGAGGCTGAAGATGTTTCATACAATCCGAAACTCTTGGTTTCGAACGTTTCAAGGCTCAACGCTCTAGACGTATTAATGGAGAACGAAACCCATGGTTTTGGACTTGCTGCTCGCTTCATACTTCGGACATTGGCATTTAAAGGTTACCCCATCATGTCATAATCATCAAAGTAGTAGTGTTATAGAATTCTAACAGATATGTGTAATATCATAATCATAAAAGTAGTTACAGAATTCTAACAGATATGTGCAAAAATAGTTTACTCATTCAATGCTTTTTTTCTTTATTTATCTTTACTTTTGAGTTTGTAATACATATTCTGACCCGTACTAGCCTAACCCGACCCAGCCCATACTTAAAGAAATACATATTCTGACCCATACTTGTATAGCCCGGATGCCAAGCTTGACAAACCCACCTATTTTATCACCCCTTATTGCAATTGAAACAACCAGTTTGACCTCTTCTTTTCAAGAGATGCAAAGAACAAATGAATGAAAAAATACATGTAACAGCATATAGCTGCTGGTATAACCGTAAGCCTATTGAAGCTCCATCTTAAACGACTAACTGATTTAACTAATCTGCAGTTGTGCCGCCAGTTTGCTGTTGCGAATGCTGCTGTGTTTGATGATGTAACTGAAACATTTGTGGATTGATCGATAACTGAGAAAAACTAGCACCATCCTCGCTTAACCCCATCTTCATTAGCTTCAAACGTTCGACCTCAGCAGTTAAGGTGTCATTTAGAGCTGCCAAGAGTCAGACAAAAAAAAACAAAGACTAAGATGCCATTTGTTGATATCAAATTCCACAATTCTTGCCTCTCATTTTAATTACATAATCAAGGGTTTATCGAGCATTTTGTAATGTTAACCATATAATATAAAATACCGTTTATTTCATACCATCCCGAAGGTGGGCTTGCTCTTCCATCGCTTGCAGACGAAACTTTAGCTCATTATTTTGACTTGTTAAGCTAGCTAAATCTCTCTGTAAGGAAACAAAATCAATAGAAATAACATTAAATGTACTTTTTATAAAACAACAAAAAGCAATATCGAAGCTTCATGAACTCCCACCTGCAATAATGTAACCTGTGTAAACCATGCTGTTGCTTCATTCTGTAAAGTTTGAACCTTGTTTTCCAGTTCTGCAATGTACCGCATCTTCCTTTCTTTAGAACGAGCGGCTGATTGTCGGTTAGCCAAAATCCTAATTAAGAAAGACAACAAGTCACTAAAGATCACATTTAACTAGTATAGTTTTATAGTTATTAAAAGTTACGCACCTTTTGACCCTCTTCGGATCAGTTAAAGCCATCTCAGCAAGGTTTTCACTAGCCATGATTTTCTTAAGCTCGGCCCCGTTAAACACACCATTTCCAAACTCTAAGCTAATTGTATCTGAATTTGCATCAACCGCATCACTGATGATACTTTACCTCTTTGCCCTCCGGGAGAAGGCAACAGCTTAATCGATTCATCAATAAAGTTTATCTTCCCCATAACACTATCCATCGAAACACTTCTATAGTGCCGTTGGGAGCAATATCTCCACCTGCACTCCTTTTAAGCCCGTCTTTTTTATCAGAAACCGAACACATTTCTAACCTCTGCACATTGTTAGCACCTCCGATTACACTACTTGTAGCTTCGTTATCACTGCTATCACCTCCGTTTTCGGTTCTAAACGAGTTTAACTTACCATGACTATTTAAGTTAATATAAAAGATAACAAATCATCAACAACTTCGCTATTGCTTTCACCACCAGTTTTCTCCCAATTCGCTTCGCGTTTAACATTAGTCCTCAAACTTGCAGACCCATGAACGCTTTTAAAACCTCTTAACGGGAGCAAGGGTGGTGACGACTGCAATGTAGTCGAAAACCCAAACAGGATATCACTATTGGCCCGCCTGTGCGTCTTACGAGGTGGAAGGGTTACACTTACATCACCTACACCTAGACCGCGATAGGAAGACGGGCTCAAAGGGAGCAAGGAATCAACTGAGAAAAAAGAGGGCTGCGAATGGGACGACCCGACAGCAAGTGTCAAATCCTGCGAACCCTTGGGTTGCTGATTGTTTACCGGACTAGGAGCAACGGGAATCTGTGAAGAAGGTGAGAGGGGTGGGATTTGTGGATGAGCTGGTGGCATTCCAACTGTTTTAACTGTGGTTTTCAGTATCTAAATTTGGAGTGTGTTTAACTGTGGTATGACAAGATGGATCTATAGAAACATGTGAATGTGGTAATTTATGTACACTAATACAAATTCTCCATTCTATAATTCTAATACTATCACCCTAGAAACAACTAGATATGAAATTAAACACTAAAACAAACAAACACTAAATATATGAAATTAAAACCCTACAATTAATGACATAGAATGTATTGTTTTGCATAAGAAAGGAAACACAAAAGAGAGTATAAATAGTTAGCGAAAAAAGTGTATGGAGATGAAATGAGAGACGATTGTTACAAGATGACCAGGGTTTCTCCGCCATATGGCGACGGAGTGAACGAAGATGGATAGCCGGCGATGCTTTGACAGTTGTTCTTCTCCCGCTAACAGAGTAACTGCTAAATACTTCATATCACTTTTCAGGTGGAATCAGCGAGGTGGTTGGACTTTTTTTCTTCAACTACCACATGATGTACCATAAAATATAACGGTCCATGTAATTTTTTTTTTCTTTTTGATTTTGTAAGGGTGAAAAAACTATTGTACATTTTATGGAATTTAGACCATTTACATTATTTTTTTTATTTGTGTGAGTGTGCTTTACATATTATAAAAGGTGTTTCTAAGTAAATGAGTGAAAAAATGTTACTATTAATCTTTATATTTGGGGAATACTCTTTACCCCTGTTAATTTTTTTAATATTTTTTGAAAATGTTATGAGTGGAGGAAAAAGAAAAAGTAATGATAAAGGTATAAAAAATATCATTTAACTGAAAAAGAAAAAAAAATATAGTGATTTTTAGTGTAATTATAGAAATGGAGATGGAGAGTTTAGAGCATTCACATCTTATCTATCATCTTCATCTCTATAATTACATTACCGTTCTCTTTTTTTCAATTAAATAATATTTTTTATATTTTATCATTACATTTTCTTTTTTCTCTACTCACAACAACTTTCAAAAAATATTAAAAAAATATAAGGTTAACAATGTTTTTCATATTTACAGATGGATAATAACATTTTCTCTTTTTTCCCTCATAACCACTGTCTATAATATAAAAGACCCTCTCACATAATTTAATGGACAAGATGTGAATGCTCATAATCATCATCTAATGTTTCACATAATAGTACATAACTGCTTAAAATCCATCAAGATCTATGTAGTTTGGACCAATACTCTTGTTGTCGTTAATAAGGGTGTTTACGGTTTAATTTGGCTTGAAATCATAAAACCGTTAAAACCAGTCATTTGTTTGGCTTTACTATGGATTTTCTTTTTTTACTTTAAATAGGCATCAAAATTTTCAGCCGTAGTGAATGGTTTGGCTTGTGTTTGTAACAAAAGCCGAACGTGAAATATAACTATGCTTCAATTTTATTTTTATTAGATAATAGATATACTTAATTATTAATTATATTTTATATTTGAAAAAATTGGTTAACCACTTAGCCTAAAAATCGAGTGAGAATATGTGAAAGTGAGCCCAGCAGCCCGCTTTGATCTTCATTTGGCATCCCAAAATTAAATCCCACTTAATATTAGATAGATGTCAGCCGCTTCGAATTTCCGTAGCAAAAATTGTATAAAGGCTAAAGAGGGACCAAAACCCAGACCATCAACCTAAACCGAAGCGAAACCTTTAGTAACATTCGATTTGGTTCTTTTTTTTTTCACAGTTTGGTTTGTTTTGATGTCAAACACACATTAAAACCACCGTTTGGTCAAATAAAACCACCGTTGAAAACTAACAGTGACACAAGAATGTTTAGAAACTATTTTTCGCCTTACATACTAATAAAATAACACATAATAATCGTACTTGGGTAAATATTCAAAATATTTGTAAATTTGACGAGCATTACAGCTGCCCAGACCTTGAATGGGCGATTGAAGATGGATATATGCTATATAACATAGATAATAAATTCTTCACGTACCTAAGCATTTAATAAATTCTTTGAGTGTGCGACTATTCAGTTTGGGGATAGTTTTGGTTCCCTAAAGATTCTGGCTTTTGACCTATCTTTTTTCACATTTCAATTTTATATTTTTCAATTCTGTGTTACATTGCATAAAGATATGAGACTTTTAATAACAACCATGAATATATGATTTATTTCTAAATCTCAGTGGTATCTGGAATAAAAATAAATAAATAAATAATATGAGAGAAAAAAATAGGCATGAATATATTATTTACTAGATTCTATATACGTGTGTTGCACGAGTTAAATAAATGACATCTTTAACGAAAGGAAGCCATTCCAGCTATAGCTGGGTGGTAGAGACTTTTGTCTTTTGGAAAAAAGACCAAGTTTAAATCCTAGCATGGGATGTAATTTAGTATTTATTGGTGTAGTTTAGAAGTAGAAGTAATGTAACCTTTAAAATTAAAAAAATTAACGAAAGGAAGGTTAACTAAAATAAAGAGTCAAATGTAAACCAATGAGCTTTATAAGTATCTTCTACAACAATGACCTACTTGAAGTGGAGTTTTGGTATTTACAATCTCTACTTATCTCTTATATTGCACAATACTGAATAATATTTCTAATTCTGTGAGCTTGAATGTTCACCATAAGTATGTCTTGATTCTTTTCCATTGAAAATTCATGTATCTTATGACTATTTATTTTGTTTAATCTAAACTATTGTTTAAGGGTAATTTTGTACATAAAGGGTTTAAATTTGTGTACCAAAAAAGGACTACATATTGGGTATTGGGCATCGTATATATGTGCAAAATATAACTACACCCGGTATTATAACATGCATCATTTTAGAGATAGGTATTAATATTTGTTATTATAGTTTTAGAGATAAGTATCAAAGTTATATAATTCCGTAAAATTATAATTTTATAAAATAAAAAAATTGGAAGAAGATAATTTATGTCGATAAATGTAATATTATTTAGAATAATTTATTAAAATAAAGATAAGGATAAATGATAACTATATATTAATTATTTAATTTAAATAAAAATACAAATAAAAAATTTTAAATTAAAGAAAAAGAATTTCCTGTGCCATTAATGGGAATCCTAGTAATAATTAGATTTCGATGTTGGCTTTGGATTCGATCTTTGTGACGTCGGCTTTGGATTTGAGCTTTGTAATGGGCCTTGAATTATAAGAAGTTGGGTGTCCCAATATTTTCTCGCTTATTTTTTCACCTTTTACACTTGTGCGCTGCTCTTGGGTGGGGCCATTTCCTCCACTAGGCCTCAAGTGCATCCCGGCCCCTAATCCTATCCATGCTCTCCAAATTTCCTTTGGTTTGGCTTCAAATGTCAACCTTCTATTTCTCAAATATTTATTTAAAGTGCGTGTCAGCTCAATGATATTTTTTTACTACTTCAGTCAAATTTTCTTTCGTTTAAAGTTATAGTTTTGTCATTGTTTAGTTTATTTTTTCTTTTAGTCGAATTACGATTTTGTATTCAGTTTAAATTTACAGTTTTGCTATCATTTTTTTTTGTTCTCTATCAAATTACGATTTTGCCCCTAAGCTAAAATTATAGTCGAATCATATTTTAATTTTTTTTGACAAAACTATGGCAGTGTTTTGTTTTAACTGGTTGACTCGGTGTAATTTTTATTCGTGACAGACAACTGTCTGACACGCGTTCATTTGTCCTGAAAATCACAATTTTGCTCCACGTTTAAAATTATAGTTTTTCCATTGTTTTAATTTATTTTAGCAAAAGTATGGTAATGTTTTGCTTTAATTAGTTGACTCTATATATATTATATATTATATATATATATATATTAAATCATGTTATTAGTCAGTATGAACAAGTAACTAAACATTGTGAGAAAGAAATATTCATCTTGGTATCCACAACACGAACATAACAAAAATTAATTGTATACATTTTGATATAATTAAATATTTTTGAAATTCGATAATACGCAGAACTTTCTTAAAAGTTGAAAGTAGTTTGTTTGATATATGAAGTCTAAATATGTATTAAGTGGAATTAATGAGTAAAAAACTAAAAGTAGCTTGTTTTATATCTGAATTCAAAGTAAAACAACTCTAAATCCTGATACCTGAAGTCAAAGTAAAACAATCTAAATCCATACTGTGCATTGAAGAAACTCGAACCAAAACCTATCGAAATAAATCTAGTACGTGGACATGTTTTCTGCATGTGAAGATTGATTTCCTGTTTGATCGTCGATATGAAGATCTTCGTCCGGACTCATTGTAAAACTGAAAATCGTCGTTAGTCTCGCCACGGAGAGGAGGGGTTTTTCCGTGACCACACTCCGACGTGAGAATAAGTACAGTGACTCGTAGAAGATGAAGCGTAAGTAGTGAGGAGTGAATGAGAGCGATCCTTAAACCTGAAGGTGAAATCCTTTATTTATAGCCGAGGTGATTCATGAAGGAGATGGGTTGATGGCCTTGGGCCTGGGATCGACAACAAGGAATATCCATTTTGTCTCCTCTGTCACAATTGTTTGCGATTCCAGACGAGAGGATAGCTGGTGCACGGTGAATGGATCCATGTGTCCTGATAGTTGTCCTTGTTGTCTGGCCTATCATCAGCAGTTGAGTGGAGATCGTGTAACAGTGGTCAGAGCAAGTTGATTGGTGCCACGTATGTGTCCTTGTGTACCTCTTGTCCCTTGTACAGCATGATCCAATACAGCCTGTTCAGCGTCGATTGATTCACAGCTCTACCACTTGTACCTTTTGTACTTGTTTGATAGAAATTGCGCTTCTCCTTACCGCGCGATCTTATCAGCGCTTTTGTAGCCAGCGCGAACTTTTAGAACTCAAGTTCTTTTTTCTTCAAGACTAAGTACACGAATTGCTCTAGCCTTAGTCTTAACCTCGCAGGCGACTCCCGAAAGGGCTATGTAGTCGGTGCAAGGTTCGAGAAGCCGCAACTAAGTGTCTTCTTGTGTAACACCCTATAAAATCGTGTTCAATAATATAGCAACACGTGTTATATTTTTATTTTTTAAGTCTATTAAAGACTAACAGGGACTAAAAGCGTCAACATGCTTAAAACATAGCCTCTAAGTGACCATTAGTGTCAACATGCTAAGAATTGGCCTCTAAGTGACCGTTGTGTCAACGTGACCAGCCTCTGAATGACATCGGAGTCAACATGCTTATAATGAGCCTCTGAGTGATCCTTTACGAAGTCCTAACTCTCATATGTCCCATTTGTTGGACGAGATGGCTCAATTCTGTAAATATGTGAAAGTTGGACAATGGAGGGGTTAAAAGTGTCAACATGTTAATTTATACCTCTGAGTGACCTTTTAACGATCCGAGAGCTCGACAATGTCCGGGCATAATCCCGGGTACGCCAAATATTGGCTACGAAGGGCTAAATATGCTAAAAAGACGTTTTAGGAGGTTCTAGGAGGTTTTAATAAGTTGAGAGGCTAAAAGTGACAGACTTCAAATCTGCCTATGGAGCGCTCGCGGGGTGCGAGAGGCAAGCTCTGTGCCTCTCGCGGGGCGCGAGATGACTGAATCTGCAGAAAATTGCCTTGGCCTCCACACAAATTGCCAAAAACCATTTGATTCGAAACCTTGGCTTCCAAACTGCTATGCCACGTTTTAGGACACTTGTAAGCTTCCTCTTACACCCCTTAACACCTGGCATCACCTCCTTCAAGCTCTCCAACTATAAATAGGTGCCAAGGTTCACCATTTGAACTTGCACCTTTCTCATTCACAACTCTATCTCCCTCCTCTGGAAGTTCCTATCTGAAAGGAGCTTCTAACTAAGTTCTATTGCATTCTAGAAACCTCTTTTAAGTATTCCTTGCTCTTGCATTTTCGTTTATAGGCGTTTATGGCCAAAAGTCAAGCGTTTTACGGAAAACGCCTTGACTTTCGGTTAAGACCATTATGGTCCAGCCATTGTTCGTAACGAACATGGTTAAGTGATCGTAATAAGGTAGGTGTTAAGTCCCTATAAAGGGCACCTCCTGAAGATCACGTTTGCTAGACCAATTGACGGGTCAAGGTTATTATATTAAAAAGTCAAACATGCCACTTTCCGAAAATATTATAATTTGATCTTATATATGTTATGAAACCTGTTTTGACACTTAAACAAGTTGGTAATAACTATTAGAACGTGTAAGAACATGTTCGGCTCATCAATTTCAGTTCTAAGGTCGGTTCGCAACCGAAAGTCGTGAAGTTTGACTTCTGCTTTGACTTTTGATTCTGACCCGATTTAAATTAGTTACCTACTGATCTAAAGTTGCATTATGATCGTAATTATGCCATTTTGACTAAAATGCCTTTTTTGCATAAAATAAGGTTTAAAGATAATGAACTTAAAAATAAGTTTCCTACTGATGTAATATTATAAGTCGGATTATTTGGGATGTTAAATCAGATTATAAAATGAGTTTATGAACAAGTCCTTGTAATATGGTTTTAATCATATCTTTTCAAGGTAAATCTTTTACCTACTGATGTGTTATATTAAATAACACATCTAAGACATTTTAATCTGACCTTAACATCGGTTTTCATTAAACATCAAAAAAATCATCATTTTACGACAAAAGCGTCGTTTCGGCGCATAGTATGGTTTTAAACCATATTTATTAATCAAGACTTTTTTCCTACTGATTTTAAAAAGTTATTCTATACATTTTTACAGTAGGTACATGATACAGTCTCAGACTCCCAAATAATTTACAAAGTATGTGTAAAATGACCAAAATGCCCCTTTGGTGCATACGTTGGTCATGAAAGATAAATTACACATATAATTAATATCCTACTGATATTATATCATAAATAATTTATTTTTCCAGAATAATTATAGTTATAACATCAAACTATATTCGAGTTCATCTTATAAGGTATGAAATTACCAAAATGCCCTTATGAGGCATAGTTTCACTTTAAAACCATAACGGGCAAAAAAGTTGATATCCCACTGATATTACAACTTACTTAAAGTGTAATGACATATAGAACTTGTCCATGACTTATCCGGTTACCCGATGTCGTTGATATGCGTACGGTTAAGCATAAGTAACTAGTTTACGAAAATTAGCCGAAACGGGTCTAACCTTGTCATATAAGTCTCAAAATCCAGAATGTTTATAGTTTATCCATATTACACAAGTCAAAGTAATTGTTGGGGTTAAACTACATTCTATACAATCATCGTTTAATCTAGCGTTATACGTATTGTTCAAGTACGCTAGTCGGT